>JAQGAW010002149.1:0-16091 GCA_034698025.1 Phthiracarus crinitus | reverse complement strand
TCATTATATTCGATACAAGTTTTGTTTTTCTATTATTAAACGTCTTTTACGAATTTTATGTGTCAATTGTCGGGTTTATCGGGTTATCGGGTTTTTTGTCGGTTCGGTTCGGGTAGTTCATCAATATTCACGGTTCGGTTCGGGTTAAATTTAAGATATGCCGGTTCGGGTCGGGTTGAAGAACCTCAACCCGTGAACATCTTTACTAAAAACTATTTACAACATAGTATGAAAAAGCTATAAACTTTTTCGTTGAAAAACTATATAGTAAAAGAAAAGATGCTTAAAAACAAAAATAAAATTCATGAAAAATTATTAGGAAACCGACTTTTCGGTTACAAATAACGCAAATTTGATGGTAATCAGTTGAAAAAACAATAAGATTTCTATCAAGTTGTCGGTCGATAAAAATAACTAATAAACAATTATTTTTCTTGTTTAAAAAATATTTTAATTGTAGTGGTTATCAACTTTTTTGAAAAGAATTTATTTTTCGATGTATATTTTTCTATTTCAATGTTTTCGAAGTATCTATTAAACTTTAATAATAAAATACTTAATCGTTAGAATAAATTTTCAAATTTATACGTTATAATAACTTTTACTCTAAAATCAATTTGATTTTGAAAAAGAATAACTTGTTAAAACAAACATTGTTTACGAATTTCGGTTAAAATATTTTATTTTTTGCGATTTTCGGAAGTTTTTAATTTTTTTGGTCGGATATTGAAAATTTGGTTACCGTAATTTAAGGCGTAAACAGCGCACCCTACACATAACGCGCACCCAAATATTTTCAAAAGTTTAACATTTATTTTCATATAACGCGCATTAATATATGTATGTACTTTATGTACAAATGTTTTCGAATTTTTTCCCAAAAAAGCCTGAACCACTACCCCTTCCAAAACTCAACAAATTTAAACGACAATTTTTTAAATTTTGACAAGAAAATTTTTATAATTTTATCGTTTTTGAATTTTCAAGAACATAAATTTTATATTTAGTAATTTGTTCGTATAACGCGCACCCTTCGTATAGCGCGCACCCTAAATAAATTTATAAATCCCACTTTTTTTCTCGTATAACGTGCGCGGCATACGCCGTAAAATACGATAATTCGGTTATTTCGGTTAAAATAAATGAGGCTCATAAATGTTATTTTAGACATAAGTAAATGGAGTTATGAAAGTGAAATATTTTGTTTTTATACATATTTATAAGTATTGTATACAAATGTAGCGATTATTGACACTTTCATTAAGTTTACTCTTTGAAAACTATTAATACGAATGATTTTGATTTAACTAATTAATAGTGACATCGAAAATGTAAAAATAAAATGCGCTTTTATTACATGGTTTGCTCATATCTGATATCGAGCGAACCGAAGTTTGATCCGCTTCTTAAAACTTATATCTAAAACATCTACAATAAGTTAACTTGATTTTTATAAAAATATAAAATTCAATAAAATGCAAAATAAAAACTTGATTTTTATTTATAACTAAACTGATAATTTTAAAAATAATTTTCACTAAAATAGTATGCATCACAGCTCATTTTTATGCATTCTTTTATTAAATAAATCAAATTTATTGAATAATACCGTATTTTAACTTAAATAATTGTCAATGATTTGTAAAATAATTTTGATAAAGTTTGAATTTCTAACAGAATTATCAAAGAATTTTGCTATTCCAAAGAAAATTTTAAAATTGACCAAAGATTTTTCACAGAAATTCAGTAAATTTTTTTAAAAAAAATTTGACCACTTGGGTACATAGGATAATGCCTAAATTCTGATTCATAGCGTAAACTATTCTATATTATTTCCCTCCCCCTCTCTCCCCTCCTTCCGCCCGTCCATCACTTTCTCTTACAATACTTAAAAGAACTATTTTTACCCTATAATCTAAATTTATCTAAATATAACTAATTTTATAATACTAAGCATTGTTGTGTCGCAAAAGAAATAAGAGTGAAGAGTGATATGCAATAATAAAACTATTCATAACTGGATTTACCTCACAGATTCACCTACAGCTATAAAAGCTATTCGGTCATCATAGCAATCAATAGTAACGTTTGCACGTATATTAAACATAAGGCAAAGAGAGTGCTCTAAAGTTTAATCGTTACTGAGGCGAATCATAGCCACACAACTAGCACTATATTATGCTTTCCGTTTTGTGCTTATAAACTATTTTAGTTTTTTCCTAAACTCTTTCAAAACTTTAATTTTTTTCAAAAATATAGCACTGTTTAATTTATTTGAGGTAAAAAAGCCAAAATGAGAATAATATACTATTGGACGTGCACTTCAGCGACATTACTAATTTATTTATCCATTTACTTCATGATTGATTCTACAAATAGCGAATCACTTATGTCAGATGAAAGGTAAGAATGTTTGTTATATAATTGTATATAATGTTAACCTGCAATCATAGATTCGAAATTGATTATAATATTATTATGGCTTTCATTAGAGTTTAGTCAAATATTTTAAAATCTGTATCTCAAAAAACTGGAAAAAACTTGATGAAACACTAAAGTCTTTAAAACATAGAACTGATGTGATTATGATGTTTTAGCCAATTATAATTTATAAACCTTATAGACTATTAATTGTTTATTATTTTTGTGAAGTTTGAAATTTTCACAAATGTATTTAATAAATAATTTTAAATAAAGAAAAAGTTGTTCGATTTCCCGGACACCCTCTAGTATACCCACAGTCATACGTGAAAATTTGAAATTTTACTTTATTTTTTTTGTATATATATATATGTTTGCAATAAAATAACTTAATTTGAAAGATTACTTTGGGTCTTCGAAATAGTTATGAGCATCGGGTAAAAAAAGTTAAGAAAAATCTTAAGAAACTTATTAACTTTAACTCTAACTCATTAACTCGTGAGTTAACCGGTTAACTAATTTAACTTTTTAGAAATTAATTTAGAATTTGAACACTTAAACTTTTTTTTGATTGTTGTCATTATAAATTGCTTACTTTTTTCATATCTAAATCAAAGTTCCAAATAACTTTTTCGTAATATTTCATAATGCTTTAAATATGAAAAAAGTAAGCAATTTATAAAATAAAGGTTCATTCAAAATAATCTCATTATTTTAAAGGTTTTGACATAATCTTCAATTTCCAGTTTTCTCAGTTTTATCACTAAATTAATAAATTTTACTATTTTTTAAATTATTTTATTTCAACTCTAATGCAAATTTAAAGATTTAATTTGAAAAAAGACCCCATTTCTTGCATTTTTACATTATATTTTATTAATTGTGCAATTTTATTTGAAAAATATTCATTTAAAGCTTATCTGAATCACATATTTATGGTTTAAAATATTTGTTTACGAGTTAAAAGTTAACGTTTAACTTTTGTTGATTGTTTAACCCTAAAGGTTAAAAATATTTTAACTTTTAACTTAACTTCCTTTTAACCTTTAACATAACAGAGTTAACTTTTTGGGTTAAAGTTAACCGTTAAAATGCTCATCTCTACTTCGAAGGCTCTTCACTTAATTACAAAATAATGATTGAAAACAAAACACTGTCCTGTAACAGATATGATCAAACGATGTAATAAATAAAATAAATTAAATACTAGACTGAAGAGGTGTCACTAAAAACTTTTGTTATTTTTCTGAATTTTTTAGCCCAGTTTTTTTATATTGGGTTAATTTTAATTATATTAGCGACTAAACTTTTAAACATATTAGTAAATGGAGTTATTAAAGTGAAATAAAACACAATATTTTGTTTTAATACATATTTATAAGTATTGTATACAAATGTAGCGATTATTGATACTTTTATTACTCTTTGAAAGCTATTAAAACGAATGATTTTGATCTAAAATGTAAAAATAAAATGCACTTTTATTACATCGTTTGCTCGTATCTGTTACAGGACAGTGATTTGTTTTCAATCTGGTCTTGTAAGTAAAAATTTACAAGACAAGACAATTAATTTCGAACAGAACATTGTCGATTCATTCAATAAAATTAAAACTCGACGAAAATATTATTCGTTCCCTAATTTCTCAGTGTTAGGAAATAAGAAAAAGAAATAACGGATTTTCCTTTACATATAATTTCTGCGTTACATTTCTACACGCGATTGCACTCTAATCGAAAATAACGTATTTTTATTAGAGTTGAACAAAAAACAGCGAAGAATACAATAAAAAAATATTAAATGATAACAGTTAGCAGTGGTAGTGTGTGACACAAGAGATGCATCTAATAATTGTTTCGATGCCTTACAATTTACTAAACAAAAACGAAAGTAATATCATTCCCGCATTCAATAGAGAGGTGAATGTGTTCGCGTATTAAGTTATAGAATGTCTTATTTTAGACAATTATATCTTATGTCCGCTCACTACAGACCATTATAACTTGTTTTAGGCAATCGCTATGTTGCGTAATGTTGTTTGATATGGTGTTTCTTAACGTGTACTTATATATGAACTTAAATCTATAGCGAAAAATTAAATTATAGCTTTCGAAACGAAGTTTTTTTTGCGCTCCAATATTAGCATAGATTGTTTGCCAGACGTGTATTGTTTTGGCAAATGTTGAAGTATGTTGAAGTGTGTTGACATAACTCACTATTATTTTAGTTCGAAACAATTCACGAATTTTTTTTATTCTATTATGCCTAAAGAGTTTGCGGTGCAAATAAATAAATCATTTAATTAATTAACCATAAAACCATAAAGATTTGATTTTTAAGAGTAAATAGCGGACGAACAAAATGATTTTATATTTAAATATTTAACTAGAAAAATCAAAAACAATTATCCTTAATGAGCAATGATTGACGTAACGTTCAGTTTCTACTATATTATTCCGAAACTTATTCAGAATTTAACATTAATTTTTAGCTGTTTTCGCTATAATATATATACTGCTCAAGTTTAAAGGGCAGTAAAGTATTCTTTAGGGAAAAGTGCTAAACTTCGTTGTAGATTCTTTGATTTTTTTGTTGATGAAGATTTGAATAAATAAATTATGTTAAGAAGCAAAATCAAAAATATAACTAATGTTTATAACACGAAAGTATTTTGCACATTTATAATTAACTTTTTAATATAAATTACTTCATCTAATATTTTAGAATAATTAATTATTCGTAAAAAAGGTAAAAGGATACTGTTAAACAAGGATAAGTCTTAGACTTTGGGTGGAAGTTATAATAAACTTTTGATTATACCTACGCGTCTATGCAGATCTAACATGATATTAATATATATTTATTATTATCGAATCTGTTTATAAAAATTTAGTATTATTTTCAACAATAACGTTAATAATAGGGCACGTGTTTTGATTAGGCTGTTATAAAAGGTAAACGAAGCTTTTATACAGTATTATATTTTTAAATTGAAACCTTGGTTACACACTATTTTAAATTAGTAAAGAAATAATTTGTAAGTTTAATTAAATTTTCAAGAATTTAATGGATTAAAACATTCATTATTTATTAGTTATTACGCTATTCTGTTGTTATTAACCAAAAACTGAAACAGTTTCTGAATTTTAATTTAATTTAATGAGTTAATATTTTATAGATTTGTGTTATACATCAATTAAATGGTGTTTTAAATTCATAACTTTTAATAATGAAATAATAATTAGCAAATTTATTTTTCACTTAAAATCGCTTAATCAAAGAAGTCGTATGAAATACGTTTCCCAATACGCGAATGATTTTAATACGAAATGAAAATGTTATTTACTGTTACTCATAAAAATAATTTAAAATTTTAATCTTCTATTGTCACGATATTTTTTAGACATAATTTCATGAATAACTAAATGTTTATTTCTCATACAAAAAAAGCAAATTAATTTTCTTGGAAAAATGTTTGTTTATCTCAAATATACTTCTCATTATACCAGATATCAATATTTAAAAGACGTTGTGACAAAGCGAGCGAATTTGCAGTATCTTCAGAACATGCTCGCAGAATTGGATACCAAATTGGAAAAAATCCAGTAAGTAATTGAATCGATATACAAATAATCATTATATAATTCTTGTTATTTTTGGTGTTATTATTAAGTGCTCATAATTTTAAAATTAAAATAACTTATTCTTGGATTTTAAACTTCCGTTTTCTGTTCATTTCAAAAGTTTTTGAGTTATAACCCTACAAAAAAATTTTTGCGATAACCCTAAAAAATATTATTATTTTCTCGCGAATCTTTTTTATCTAAAGATAGAGTAAATAAATAAATAAATTCGACATGAATACAAAGTATACCTAAATGAATAAAATTTAACCGATAACTGTATGTGAGGTACAACTTTTAAATGAAATACTATTAGAATATGCGGTACTTTATGTGCACGAAACATGTAATTTAAAGTTTTTATGGTCTCATTTTTTATTGAAAATGTCATAAAATAGATATGTATAGTAATATTTTGTTACAAAAGTATGCTGAAAACTGAAATTTTGCTTATTTTTTATGATAAACAATTTCACAAGAAATGATGTCACCAGAGAAAGACAATTCTTGTTTTTTCAGTTTAAATACTACACAAAAACAGCCTGTAAGACGTATATAAATATTGGAAACTGGAAACTATTAATAGAATGGAAACTAATAATTGGATTAAAGGTACACAAATTAGTGAGATTGCTTTAACTATCGGTTTTTAAAGCTAAGTATCGGAAATATATATACTGTATGTATATTTATAATTAAATTGGGATCAATTATAGTATTCTTTATTTTTCTGTTCAATAATATACATTTGAATATATATTTGTCTAAACCCACATTTTTGATTCGCGAAAAATTATTCACGAACTTAACACAAATGATGGCGAGGTAATATAACCAAACATTTAGTTACGAGATTGAGTGTAAAGTTTTACTGTAATAAAATTTCCGATACTTAGCTTTAAAAACGGACAGTTAAAGTAATCGCACTAATTTGTGTACTTCTAATCCAATTAATAGTTTCCATTCTATTGTACAAAATTTAATTATAAAAAGTTTATTTGAGTTATAAATAAGGATTATGAGTACCAATTAAATACAAAGCAACCTTTTTATCCCTAATAAGTATTGGGTTATGTTTTTATTCGATGGCATGAAAAACTAAATGCCAAAATTACATTAAAATAAGACCTATTTTGTGGACACATGTTATGTAAATCTTATGCATTAAAATTAACATAAAACATTTCTAAAAATTTTTAAAAATCATAAAAATTCATAGTTAGCATATTTCTTATTCATTCGTGAAGTAATTTTACTAAATTTTCCATAATTTTTCGTTTTTACTTTCACTCAATTTAAAAAATATTGGAACTCTACTTATAAGAAATACGACTAAACGCGATTTATTTAGTTAGCGACGACATTTTTTCACATTATTATTTCGAGAATTTAAAGAATATCTTTAAAGTTCAATAGACTTGATCTCTCAATGAATTCAAAGAGATTCAAATCATGTTGTATTTACACAATACTGCTGCAGCAATAGTAGTAAAGGATAATTAGAGAATGTCCCAGTGGTATATATATTACAGTACTCTCTCTATGGTAACTTAGATAAAGTTCTATAGCCTTATTCTTAATCATTTTAAAATAGATTTTTAAAAAGTAAGTTCTAGACAGAAAAAATGCGAATGCCATTCCATATATCATTAATTTTAAAGATTCTTTATCGAACTATAAATGAAGTGTGTGACACATACTTGTACTGTACTTGCTATTCATTTGTGTTTTTCCACACAATTTTATGTTTGTATGTGTGTGTGCTCTGATTTAAATTTAATAGACACTGATATTTTCGAACTTTTATTCTGAAGTTGACTTTAAATTTTAAATCAGCTTTTTTCCTTTATTCATCTATTTGCCAATATATTAGCAGCTCCTGTAAAGTTTAATATATGCAGTGTTATCCTAAAACGTATCATAAACATAAGTCTGTCATTTGCATAAAATGCATTATCTTCTGCGGAGTTTACATTGTAGGGTACATACGAATACCTATCACCCAACAATATTTTACTTATTACTGATAACGCGAGTGTTTACAATACCGTATGCGAAACTATTTAGACTTAGTTAAAAATATTCGTAGGCACACATTAGTGAATGGAAACACATAGGTATATGTTTGCCGAGAACATCATTTCGCGTTATTTTTATTGACTTTATTAATATTTTAACCATTAATTTTCGCATAATTTTTGATAAAATATTTAACGAAAAACGAGTTGCTCTCAAGGGATTAAATCAATATATTCTTTCATCAAATATTTTCCTTGTGATTAGTTTTGAAGATGAAAATGTACGGATGTGTTATTTATCTTTCGAATCATTTATTTATATTTTATTGTCTTGGAATATTGTCTCACTTTTTTCTTATCTTCCCACAAGATATTATGATGTTATATAAAAGGATAATAAACTAATTTAATGCATCAATATTTAATTTTTACGGTGTATTTTAGTGCTCACCTTTTCGGTGAATAATGATAAAAATATTTTTCTAATATATTATACCTGTGTTGAGATATAATTAATGAAGATAATCTCCCCCTTCCTCGCTCTTCAATTTGTAAGTATCCAAAAGTGGGGTTGATATAATTACTAAAGTATATCTGTACACTCATAGTTGCACAAGGGGGATGCTAGCCTAGTGTTGACCCCCCCTAAACATTTGGAAAATTCGACCACCCCACCCATATTTGGGAAAATTCAAGGACGCGAAAAAATAGATAATTTTTAAAAATTTTTAGTCAAATGTAAAATAATTGTGGATCAAAACCGATGAGTTTTTGTGACCCCTTTAAATTTTGGACAAGACTTCCCTAGAGCTTCCACCCTTTTGTAATTATGTTATAAATTTACACTGTAAACAAAAAAGGAACTATATATTATATAGCTTTTATACCTTTTCTTAATTAGAAAAAAATAACAAATACACTTATAATTAGTATGATTTTTATATCACCTTCACGTTGAAATGTTTTTGCCATACTTGATGTGAAGTATACTTAAAAAATACTGAATTTGAGAAATACAGCTGGTAAAATTTTATTAAAAAATTACAAAATAAATCAGAATAAAAACAATTATTTCAAAGTCTAATTACAGATAATTGCATTTAAAATTTTTTAAAATTAATCTCATTTTAAAGTTTATAGGAGTATATAGTTTTAATTATTAGAATTTCTCTCTATAAAAGATTTTCCATATAAAATCCTTCATTAGATTCGGTAGATCATTGCACATAGACAATACAGTGTTTCAATAGCTCGACTTTTATCTCAACATAATGAGCTACAGTAAATGAAAAAAAAATTTAAATCAAAATTTGCTATTTTAAAAGTTCATTAATTATTAGATGTGACTAAAAATAAGCACACAAATTATTCAAAACAGATTAATAATGGGATAGATTGTGTGGGATCCATACAACTCCTGTGTCCAAAGCAATTGTGCTTCTTTTTAAATGTCATATGCCAATCAAAACTATGCATGATTTATTTAAAGTAATACGTTTAGATAATGTTAGAGCAATTTGCATGTCATTTATTTTCTTTTTTTTGAAACACAAATCGGTAATTATTATTTTCGAAATTAGAAAGATAGCCAGACCTAATCGCTTGAATTTATAGGGTAATAAGAGACGAACGTAATTTCTATAATAGCGTTGATTTCCAATTTTATGCATTATCCCTTCATTCCGGATCTAATATTAATTCGAAGATCATAAATAATTAAGTAAGTATTAGTGTAAGTGAGAGAATGATGCATATGTGCTGTTTTTGCTTTCGTTGTTTTTTCGGGATACAAAAATATACAGTATGTAATTCCATTGAATAATGTATTTCGTGAGAATAGTACTATGTATGTGTGATTGTGTTGATGGCAAAACTTAACAATGAATTGCTTTTAATTTAATTAGGATTCGCGCACATTTTATATTCTTTTTTTAGATTTTATAAGCTTCATATAAAACTGCATTATAATAACAATAGCATTGAAGTATTGAATTATTATAATTATTAGAGTTCCTGGAATTGAAGTTTTTAAGAATTCTAATAAAAAAAGATGATTCAAACAGAATTTTCTATTTTAAAAAAATATATGAGTTTTTAATTGAATAATTAATTTCAACAAACTTACTCTATTTTAACGGAATTAGTTATTTTTTTTTTTGTTTATAAGGTTTATGACTGACTGAGTAAAATGAATATAAATTATAAATATGTTTCCAAACAATCCTAACATTTTTAGATGTTTCAAAATCTAATTTATTATTTAAACATAATTCTAACATATTCTAATTGTAACTTTATATTTATTATTCGCCTTCGAGGTCACGATTAAATTGAATAATAATTATAAATACAATTTTGAAAATTTAATCAGTTAGCAAATTTTTTTGCTATAAAACGTATTAAGAGGTTGCTATAAAAGTAATTAACGTAAAATTTTGTAAAATAATTATTATCCAAATGTTGTGCGTGTTTGAGATAATAGAATGTTTGTTCTATAAAAGAATTGTTAAATTTTTCATCGAAAAACACAAACGGATTATTTTGTTGCCAAACGCTTTGCATTCAAATTTTTACATGATGTCATTTACAGAGTTTTCTAAATAAGCAAAACATACTTTTCTGTAGATATTTTTAAACTTTTCTGAATTACAAAAAAAATGTGACGAACAGGATTAATTAAATGGATTTATTTTAATTTTTTAATGCAAAATTAAATAATATCCTCAAACGTAATCCAAACGCGTGCAAAAGCTTTGAAATATTAGCTATGGAAACACGAAAATTGATAGTTTATGTTTGAATATTTTCTAAAACTACAGAAATAAGCAGTGATGGGATTAAAGTGCGAAATCATCAAAATATTAAGGCCTGAACCGAGATAGGCCCGCCAGGCATAGGCCCCAGCCCGACAAAAGCCCGACAAATTTAAATTAAGAAAGCCCGATCAGCCCGAATTTCGATCGAAACATTTAATTTGAAACAAAAATAATAATTTATATGCAAAACTCCTTAAAAACAATTAATGTAGTAAAGAAAGAATATTTTATTATTAAACTATACTGTTTTCTGAAGTGAAATAAATAAATTTCACAACAAAATTTTACAATTTTTGTAATACTGTATTATACCAAAAAATTTTAAATTATGTTCTAAATCAGGCCTTAAAATTTTGAAATTAAAGCCCGGACCGATATGATTTTCTTAACTTAAGCCCGAAACCGACAAAGCCCGACACTTTTTGTCGAGGGCCCACGGGGGCCCGAAAAATCGGGTGCCCGTTTCGCACTCTAGATGGGATCTCAAATGGATAGAGCTTGGGTCCGAGCGCAATGAGCGTTGAGCGTGAGCGTTGGCTAATGTGCTTGAAAGGATTATTGAAATTGTATATTTTAGAAAAAAATAGTTAATTTCTAATTAAAATTTCAGTACATCATAAATAAATTAATTTTATCGCAAAGCTAGCCGAATAAAATTATACTATTGTCTAATAAAAATATTTTGTAACGATAAAGACATTCAAGAATTTATACTAATTAACTCATTGTGAGCGTCGAGCGTTCTCATTTTACAAAGCAAGAGCATAAGCATAGTGAGTCATTTATTTTCCGAGCGTAAGCTCATCACTAGAAATAATCGGAGCTTTAATATTTTATAATGGGACAAATAATTTTTGACATTTTGCGGACACAAATGGGGACACAATATTTATTAAAATGTGGACAAAAATGGGGACGTATAGGACATATAAATAGTTAAAAATCTTGATTTTTTTATTTGTGAATGAATTATTTTGAAAAATCAGATATATCATAACGGTCTTTTGTTAATATAAAATCTTTTTTAAAATATTTTATGTGGTTAGTTAAATTTGACATTGTTAATTTATTTATTTAATCACGTTTTGAACTTAAATTTGTAAAAAAATATTTTAAATTTGTTTACATTAATTGTATTTTTCTCAAATAAAAGTCAAATGGGGACAATTATAAAATTTAGACAATATTGTGGACATGTCCCCCATTTGGGGATAATCTTCCCTTTATGGGGACTTTGGGGACAATGTCCCCATTTTCCGATCTCTAGTTATAACTTTAGTTTAAAAATACTTTTAAGATTATTTTGTTTTTCAATTAACCTCTAATTTAAAAAACAATTATCTTGACGATCAGTTTTCTTTCAAAACTGTATGATTGCCATAATTCTTAAGGATAATAAAGAATCAATGAATGTTAATGCATCAGTTTGATCAAAATCATCACTTTATTATATTTAATCGGATAATTATTTAACTAGTTTTTAACCTTAAACCTTAACATGAAATAAAATAATCTATATTTATCATTAATTTTAATTTGTAAGGTTGTATTATTGTAAATGAAAAATCAAACGCTCAAATCTAATTGTTTCCAAAGTTATATTCCCGAGATATTTATCATTTGCAAACAACAGGTAGCAAATAGAAAATATTTTTTTAGCAATTTGTCGCTTCGGCAACGATTTTATTTGCAAACTATTGCCTTCGAATTTATTTCTAAACTTATATAGATTTATGGCTTTTTCGGTTGAAGTACAACTAAAAAGTAATTTAAAAGCTTTAGTTTAGATTTTTTCATTCTGTAAATTATTTTTTTCTCCAATACTCGCCCAATACGTGTTCAGAGAATATATCTTTACCATAGCCCATGATTTATAAATTCTATGGCAACCAATACAATAAATCAATTGTTTTATTCGCAATAAAACTATTATAAATGCTCGCTGTATTATATATGTATTAATTTTTTTGGTTCATTTATCAATAAAACTTGACGCAACAAAAATATTTCATAAACTAACCATACGAAACAATCACTCATTTTTTATTGCTCTACGTATAAGATCAAATTAAATATTTAGAACTGTTAATAACCGAAATTTTGTTAATGCCGGACATTGCATTTATGCCTAAATTTTTAATTTTTAACTTACAATTTAACCAAAACTAAATTTATCCCAAACCAATACTTCGATTCATCCCACAATCTTCATATCTATATTTTAATCTGGAATTTTTGTAAAGATATTGTGGCCAAACGTAATAGATAGGCGTATACTGTAGACTGGAAAAATTGGATGTTGGTCTGAGGGATACGGGAAAAATAATTTGAATGTTGTTTAAAGGGTTTTAAAACTGGTACAAAGCCTACCAAATTATCGTTAAAAGTTGCATATTTTTAGTACAATTTTGTTACACACTAGTGATTGAAAATATTAGAAATATCAAGTCCACTAACGTTCCACTAACGGTAAATTCTATTTTTTCCACTCCACTAACGTTCCACTAACGGTGCTTTTTTCAAATTCCACTAACGTTCCACGTTAGTGGAGTAAAATTTTCAATCACTATTACACACGTATTTAGCGATAGATTTATATGTTTGCTTATTTCTAGCGTATGCTGGATTCAAAGCCATTCGTAAGAATCAAATTCATATGAAACATAGTGATTTGCAGTTCTCTTAGAAAATTAGTTTCAATCGAGTAACTTTGTAATTGATTTGAAAACATACTTTCTTAGAAAGATTTTGAAGTAATTTATTTAATAATAGTTTTACGGTAATTTAATAATTAAGTTTGAATGGAAATAATTTCGAACATTCAATTAATTAGTTGTTTTCTATATAGAGAATAAGTATCGGGATTTATGTTTATTTTCACAAAAACCTTTTGCTGAATGACAACACAAATTGTTGTAAAGAGATAGAAGTACTATAAAATGCGTACAAAAATTCATGCCTTAGTAAGAATGTTTTGAAACGATTAAGATCGCACTTTAATATCGAGAAGAGAGTGATCCAGTTGCTGTTCTAGTGTGAACTAGACCTGGAAAAATTATCGGGATGGGACAGATTGGGATTCACCAAATTTTTACTGGAGTTGTCGGCATGGGATTGTCACATAAAAATATCGGAACTGGACGGGATTTTAGATTTTGCTCCTAAAATCCCGAAAATCTATAATTGATAGAATTAATGTGTCAAATATATTTAATTTACCCCTTATTTTTTTAGCAATTTTTAACTTTTAAGCATCTTATACACATGAAATGTATTTATTGAAAGCTTTCAGTTATTTGAGCAAACATTTGTTAAAATTTATTTGTTATCTTACATCGCAATTAATAAACAAAATATTTTCGGGACAGGAATAAAATTTATCTTAATCAGGACGGGATGGGACAGGACTAAACATTTCACTAAGCAGTAGGGACTTGTTTTCAAACTTTTTCCATTGTGAACTAAAGGTAGAGGTGAGACAACTTATTTAAATTTAAGAGAAACTATATATTTGGTTTCAATTTTGACAGATTTGATACTAATTAACAAAAAATTAACTAATATCTATCAGTAACAAAGATTCCGGAATATAAAACTACTCCAACATATGAGACCTTTTATCTTTAAATTAGCATATTAATCATAATTCTTTTCAACATTTTTATCTCAAAAATTAATGTAAACAACTCTTATTTTAATTTTCCGTAATAAACAGCTTCACGTGTGGAGGCATATTTTTGGAATCTTTTATCTAAGATTTATTTCAAATTTTAAGTTTTAGTGGAAATTTCTTAATTCGCCTGTTTTTATTAATTCGAAAACTCGTAGGAAACACAAATTGTTGCAAAAAAAATTTATTTTAATTCCCAGCGGTTAATCCAAAAAGTGAAATAAAAAGAGATTAGTCAATTAATTTTTGATTTATTCCGTACATATGTCTTAATTTTGTTAGACACAAATTCATGCCTTACAACATATCTCATTCAGACATATTCCCACTCACACTAACAGAAGTTATATATATTTATAGAAAAAATAGGAACAGTCTCTAGCGATCGGTAACAGTACTGTAAGTGCTTAAAAAAATTGGAATTATTTGTTGAATTTTAGAGAAAAAAATTAAATTAAAAATTAAACTAAAAATTGAAGTGATTGGCACAAATTCTAGATTTATCTTTGCGATGAGGATTAGAGTTTAGTATGAAAATTATATGAAAAAGAATAAATTTAAATACATTTGAATGCGTACAATGAACCGAAAAGCACTAATCTTATTAAGAACATCGGTAAGACATAGTAAATGCTGTCTAGTCATTATGAAAACATCCCATTCATTATCCAGTAGTCATCCACTTTAATCTCTCGTAGAAAACAAGAATTAATGAATTAGCGAGTTGTGAATAATTTAAAGCGAACACAACTACTGTCTTATAAATGTCTAAAAATTATTCAATATGCCTATCATTGCAATAAATTAATGATTGCTTTTTGGTAATTTTTTGTTGTTGAGAGAAACCAAAAACTATGATTGAAATTTAATAATTTTAAGTTTTACTCGACATATTGTTTGAAGTTTTTTAAAGTAAAAGTTTAATATGAAATTTAATATTTGCGAGTTTTTTTTCGTTTATTAAAATATGATCGCTATTATTCCCTTGTATTAAAAAGAAGTTTAATAAGCTTATGTTAACTCAATAGCATAAAATATGAAAAAAAGCAAATTTTGCTAAAGAAAGACTATTTGAACAGAAAACATGTCAGTTCTAAGCCGAGCAGAAATAAATTTTTTAGATAAATAATTATCATGTTTAGTCATTTTTGCGGAGTTTGTATGTAAATCTTCGTATTCTTTAAACCGGAATTTGAAAATTAAAGCAAATTAAATTTAATAAAATTATTGATTTGAGTACATATACTATTCAAATCTGCATAAATTACAATTTTTAAAAATGTTTTAAGCTTATTTTTATTTATGATATATTTTAAAAATATTTAGATTTTTTAAACTGTCTCAAACTTTCTAAACCTTATTACGTATAATAGTTATACATATAACTATTTTTCTAACTAAAACTATAATTTAGGGAAAGCTTTAGACAGAATTTATAATTTATTTTTACAAATTATTAAACTGGATATGTGTGTGTGAGCGTGAGTGAGTGAGTGGGTGGATGAGTGAGTGAGTGAGTGAGTGAGTGAGTGAGTGAGTGAGT
>JAQGAW010002148.1:0-16092 GCA_034698025.1 Phthiracarus crinitus | reverse complement strand
CTAATTATATTGTATTATAATAATTTTGTATATAAACCAATAGCTTATAGTTTCAGTTATCTTATTCTTAAATTACTTTTTATTTGATAATAAAATTTAATATTTATTTATTATAATGTTATGGTAATCAAATGTACTTTAAAACTGATTTTTATACCTTATTAAGTAAACTTGTTATAATCTATTACAAAATTATCTAACAATTATAGGATTTTACTGAGGTATTCACTTAAAATTTTCTTTTATTGGATTACTTTTGTAAATTTTCTATTTGTTTAGAATGTGTCATAAATAATTTCTGGTACCGTAATATTGGCCAATAAGAGGCTTAATCAACAATTTTCTAGAATTAGGTGACCAAACAGAAGATTTATTTTATTATAAAGTGATTTCATTTGTTTCAGATAAATTGTAACGCATTACATCTAAAATACTTATTAAAGTTTAGTTTTGCAAATAATTACAAAGAGAATGTTAGTTTTGATTAATCTAATTATTTTCATACTCTATTAAGTTTCACATTATTATGTTTTTTACATAATATTGGAAATTCGTTTTCTATGCCCTCTGATAAATTGGATTCAAAGATTTTCATTTATTATTAAATTAAAATATATATTAAATTAATTAATATTTATTAGGCGAAAGATTATATTTTCAGTGCCCTTACAAATACGTTAATTTTTAAAAATTTTATCCCACAAAAAACTCAGAAAAGCTCGTTTGTCTCCCATTTCAGTATAAATTGTCTAATTTTTGAAATATCTGTGTATCAATTTAAAGCGGTTTTAAACCGTAATTATAATCCAATTCAGAGCTGTTAGTAAATTAATAAAATGTGGATAATTTAAACGTAATTTATAATTATTATTTAGATTAGATTGACGTAAGTTATAAACAATACTTATATACATATTATACACGTTTATGTTAATTGTATGATATCATTGATTCACGTTATTTACTCAATTCATATCAATTTGTTTTGATTTGGTTTTAATTGCGATATATTAATAGTTAAACACTAGTGATCAGTGATGTGTTTTATTAAAAAATCAAACCGAAATTTGCATGAACGGGTTCGACACGAATACAATGATTCGTACGATGAGAACCGACACAATCAAATGATTTGTTATGATATTAAACCGGTTTTAAAGATAATGCACGTTAAAAACATAGGGTTTAAATAAATTGGAGAATTATGGACAGAAATGTGGCCGAAACTAACTTTTTAATAAGTTTTATTGGTTTGTAATTATTTATATTTATTTTTTGTTTTGATTTTATCCAAATATAATTTATAATATTTTTTCGCTTAAATATATTTCACATAATTTGTTTCAATATTGCAATGAATAAAATAATAACTGTAATTTTATATTTTTTGGATTATATTCACATAATTTAAAAAGTGTTGTTTATTTTCGATTTGACTATACATCCATCCGTCCGTCGTTTTTCCAGTTGTTAGGCTTAAACGCATTTCGAAACTTACGTCTTTAAAGCTTCACTCTTTAAGTTAAAAGTTTACTGAATAAGCGTTGCAATTATCATATCTTATGCATATGTTGTTAGCGCTTATATCTTTATTTTGTTTATACAAGTTTTTTTGCCGAAATTGAAATATTTTTCTTTCTTATATAAAAAATATTATTGATTATTGATTGTGTTGTCAATTCTGGCTGTGATTATAATTTTTTATTTCTTAAAAAAAGAAATTGTCAAAAATTTATATTGATTACAATGATTTAAGTTTTAAAAAAATCTCAATTCTCTATAGCCTTGGAAGTTATTTTCCAAAATCTTTATTTTCAATTATCGCGTTCTTATTTGGCTTCACAAACGCTACGCCACTCATGTCGTGCGACAATTAAAATTGACTGTACAGAGTGTATACCCTAAATATAAATATATATAATTTGTTTTATAAATTTGTTTATACGCGATACCCTTCACCGGATTTAATGAATTTATAGATTTTTTTCTCTCGTTATTATTACAACTATATTAGTTCAAAACTAATTGTGAGCTAATAGTATAGAATTCATTAGTACGTGAAAATTACGCTTTGAAAAGTGTTTAATTTCTAGGTCTCATAGAAAATAATGTGTCTTATTTTTGTTTGGCATAATTATATTGATTTATTTTATTTTAATTATATATTTATTATTAATTTTTAAGTTAGGATTTTTTCCAGTTAACTAATTTCCTCTTAAATAAATATTTTCACTTTTCTCTGTTTAAAAATTTTACTTTTCCAAAAAATATTCTCGATTAGGTTCGATTATGCAATAAACTTCATTTATTGCAACTATAAATTTTGTGTCAGTAATGATAAAAACACTAAACCTACTGACAAGAGGCTTACATCGATAATTCGTAAGCATACCACCATTGGATTAATCATAGCTCTAAGTTAATTGAATTTTAAAGTCAATGCAGTTTTTTTTAACTTTCATTTCTAATTAATAATAACACATTTGTGCAAAAATATTTTTTTTTCATTGCTTAGTCGTTAGTACATCATTGGTAAGCACTACTTGTAACGCGTTGGTTCGAAATTCTTTGAGATGTTTCATAAAAGCCAATCGTTAGTTATAAACCGTTGTTTAATGTTATTCGTTATTAAAGTGCTTTAACCAGAATTTTGCGCAATCATAATCTTATGTACGGCTTAAGCTTAAAATCCGGCAAAAATAAAAATCCTGTAAATTAAAAATCCGGCAAAAATAAAAAATCCGGGAAATGTATTTTCAGAATACTTTAAAAAGGTTTGTAATATAGACATGTCTATTCTTAATAATAAAAATAAGTAGTAGGTTATTTTAAATTAATTTTATTTAATTTTTTTGCTAATATCTATCGATATGGATAAGAAAAACAAAGCACAAAGTTTTGAGCGAATGTCCATCAATTAATTTCAGCACATTGTTACCTATCCATGCATTTATTTGAAATAGAGTAGGTTAGATGAATCAAAAACAAAGTGTGCTCATTTCAATGTTAATTTGTGTTTTACGAAATAAAGCTTAAAAGTAATGAATTAAATACAATCAAATTCATCATATTTTACTTTATGTTTTTTTGTGAATTGTACATACTTTGTCTTATTGTTTGATGCAATAGTCTTTTTTGATTCTTTACTATACAGGATATAATGTAACAAAATATGTGCAAAAAGTAAAACAATAACCCAAATAAAGTTTATTTAAATTTAGTGTTTGTTTTTAGCTCACAAAGTTTGAAAAAGTTATCACGATATACATTATTGTATTTGAGAATTCCGTCTGACTGTCGATATTTGTATTAATCAAGGGATCATGTGTTTATATTAATATACTCGACATGTGGTTAAAATGCCAGGTCTCAAGTTTTTGAATAATTTAAGCATATTTTGGTTACACGTTCACGTGTAAGTGGACGTATTCCGACCCCAGACAACTCAATTTAAGTATTCTAACCAACTAATAAGCAATCTAAAACTGCATTCAATTCCACTCGATTTCATCCGACTCCAATACTTTTGTTTAATTTTTACAATTTTATTTTCATAACTTATTATCATTAATTTTTAATGATATAAATTCTTAAAACTTTGTATTTTGTTGAAAATTTATATGGAAAATTTTTATTTTCCATTCCATTAAAGATTTTATTATCCAAACTCCAACCGATTCGCAATGAATTTTTTATAGCCAATCAAACTTCGATCAAAATTTTAACAAAATTTAAACTCCATTCTTAATACTTATTTTTATAAATACTCCAATTCCACAATTTTTACCCTCAGTTTTTCAACAACAATACAATTCCAGCATAATTTTAGTTACAATTTCTAATTCTAGTTTTGATGTTTATTTTTTAGGGCTGAACACAGACTATCATGAAAACATTCTTTGAAATAGTGTTAAACATTGTCTTTTAAAACAATTTTTTTTGTTAAAATATTAAAAAAAATATATTGTTTAATATATTTTTACAAAAATAAAATAATAAAATGAAAACAATGCGATGATAATTCTAGTTATAATACAATTGAGCACTAATTTGTTTATGAATTTAATTTATTTTAGAATCAAATTTCGCATATTATGAATGTTTGTCCTTGTTTTACACATTATTTTGCCTAAACTTTTTAATTGTGTTTGTGTTTTGTTAGATTTATTTTCACAATATTGCTTTGATTGTTTACGTTAACAATTATAGAAATGGGAAAACCCATAGAAAACTTATAATACTTGATTTTCCTATTTATTTATTTATTTAAAAAACAATTCTATTATTTTTATTAAATTCCTTCCAAAATATATACATTGTGTAAAATTAATAAGTGTAATGTATTATATATATATATATAGATGGTATAATTTTATTTGTGTTTATTTAACTCACATTAGATAATATTACTTTGCTTATCTACTTTGATTTTTTAATTTTATTGTATAAGTAATTTTTTTAAATTTTATAATATTTTAAATGGCTTGAAGACATAAAAGTTTAATAAATTTTAATAATTAAGTAACGAAAAATTTTAAAATATAAACGAATAGCATAATTAACGAATGGTATCGTGTTTTTGTAATACTTAAGAGCTGGCTTTCGAGTTTCCCAAACTATACCAAACTAATACTGTATCGTTAAATTTATTTATATTCAAATTTTATTCGAAATTTTATATTAAGAGTTTCATTAATTATTTAAAAATCTATCACGATATACATTATTGATTCCAATGTTTTAGCGTTAATTCCGCATTACTTTTAATACTTTTATCCAATCGTACTAAAGGTGGTCTTATTCGATAATGTTTTGAAAATAACAATTATGTAATAACGACGAGCGTATCAAAACAAAAGCTTTTTAAACAACTATCAAATAAGATAGAACTGAATTTAGACAAATAAATATATATACAGTATATATATATATATATACGTAACACTCGTCCATGGAAATCATACTTAAAGCTTTTCTCGCTGTTAATCGATAACTTATTATCTAATAGTGTACATAACGCTACATTGTATATTGGATTATGATGTACATGTATATTCATAAATTTCCACTGAACTAAACTAAACTAATTAATAAAAACTAAGCAATAAACTCGATTGTGTCTGAATTATGCATTAAATGATATGCGATATACATAAATATAAAATAAGAAACGAACGAATTGTATACATTTGGTAAATGCGTTTCTATCGATTATTCCGATATCCGCAACAACATCGTAAGCCTTCATTCATTTTCATTCATCCACGCATTTAATACCCCACGCATTCAATATATATATATTGTATGACGTTAATAGAAAAAGTAGTTATATATAGTAGTGGAATACACATTAAACACGACGTCATCTGAAGAGTTACTATAGCATCTGTTTACACTTTACACTATCATTTTTTAGATATCGATGTCTGAGTGAAATGCACTTTTTCATGGTTTGAAAATTAAATTAATTGATTAACCGTTACTGTAGCGCTATTTGTGCTCTACAATCACATTATATTCGTGAACATTTCGAAATAAGCAGTTATTTAACTTATTAATATTTATATTATTAGTTACAGTATTAAATTGCTTGTTTCGGATTATTTATGATTTGGAAATTTAATCGATACTTTTATATTAGTAAACAAACTATAGTTTTGTTTGATTGTATGCCCATTTGGGGTTTAATAAACGCCATTCAGCAGACAAAAAAATAAAAAATGGATAAATTTTGAATAATAATCAGTTAGTTTTTAAATGACCCTAAAAAAACTTCTTATTTATTTTAAAAAAGTTGAGCTTATAGAACATTCGCTCTTGTTTTTCTTATAAACGATTTATATATTACAAGTATTTGTAACATAACTCGAAGGCATAAACCTGTTTTAAAAGTTACTCGATAACTGAAATGTGAAAAACACTTTCAACGAATGGCTTATAATTTTATAAAAGAGATTATTTTTGTTTCTAAATGGAAAATATATATATCGATACATAACTAAAGTATCAAATCTGTCTTATTTTAACGATTGATGAAAATTAGAAAAAAGAAATTTTGCATAAATTCCGATATTGTTTTTATATCCTACACAATGAATAGTGTAGATGTATAGGTGGAGGGTTTAAATAATAATAGAAAGAAATATAATTATTGATCTGTCCTCAATTTTTCCTCGTCTGATAAAAATAAAAGATACTGCGCTGCAACTGTTGCGGCATCGAAAGGCTGAGTGGAAAATTCAGTTTGAGCTCTCGATCGCACGCAGACAGACTGTGAAAGTTATGAAAATGAGAATCCTTTGAGCCCAAAACCCAATGTAGGCCATCATTCTTATAATGTCTAGAGTAATAAATCGCGCACACCATAACACATTGGACAACCATATTAACGTGTAAGCAAACACGCAGACACATGAAAAATTGGAATTAATCTTATTATTTGGGTGACAGTTAATTAACTATTACCGTCCGTATATAATTTGGATTTTTTTATTTATAGCTAAATACATATTTTTCAATCCTGTAAATATGGTATGATTTGATGCGACTTTTGATTTTATATTTCTCGATAGTCTTCACGCGTTAAACTGGCTATAAATATAAGCTTATATTTATGTACGGTATATGCGTTATTGCTTTTATTACTTACCAAAGTCCAAACCACAACATATATCACTCTTTCATTAAGCCATAGATAATTCGCGATAAATTATAAGTAAAATGCTTACCTAACCAATTATTTAATTGGAAACAGCGGGACTTATCTACACAAAAAAAGTAATGTACCGGTAAGTAAAAGATGCAATTTATTCGCATATTGTGTGTTCGCTATAATCGTCAATATATTACCGGCATATCAAACAAGTTTCTCAATAATAGTTGTCTACACTTTATTTTATTCAACCCTTATAATTACAGACAATTTTCGCATTTAACTTAATTATTGTAGTTTTAATGAATATTAATGATTCGAAAATATTTCCTAATATTTGACTCTATTATTACAGAAATAGAAATTGTTCGGATCATAATTGAATACAGATTATGTTTTGTGGCATAAATTAAAATAGTTTTCTTTCATTACTCGACTTAATTTAAAAGTATAAATACGCGTATTTGATATGTAACTTATGAGGATATAAATTAAAATTATTAAATAAACATTATAAGCAGCTTATGAGCTAAAGATTACTTAAAAACATAATAGTATAGTTAAACTGAAAAAAGGAAACTCAATCATTTAAAACTATTTCGCTGTTACCACCCAAGCGTTTATGCGTTTATACATTTATGAGAGCAAAAACTCTTTTATCTCGCAATACAGTAGAAAAATTGTTAGATTCGATAATGGTATCAATAAAAACGCAATATTTTTATTTTAAAAAATACTCGGCTAATAATTAGATATGAATTGATCATATCCTCGAGGCTAATGTGGAAAATATGATAAACGGGCGAAATAAATATAATTATTACTCTGAGAATTATTAAAAATTTTGAAACTTATTTTTTTATCCTTTTTAAACTCTAACACAATGTCTTGTATTAAACTAATTTCAAAACATTTTTTTGAATACATTTGATTTGAAAATTAATACGCAACTGCTTACAGCATTTGTGTGTTCACTTGTATTGTGTTGATTCAGCTAAACAATGGGTATGCAAATAAATACCTGAAATAACTTGTACGTTAACGTTATATTAAATCAAATGAAATGTATTCAAAAAAATTTTTACGCCAATAATTAGATTGCAGTGCAGCTCAAGGCACCACTTGATGACCATGACTTAACTTTTTTATGTTTTTCAAACTTATATTCATATATTAATTTATTTTTTTACTTAACTTAATTTATATCTGTTTATAATCTTTTTCTATTATCAGAAGGTATATATATTCTAATAACTATAAGCTTACATACATATATACGTATAATACTAGTGTATATAATCTTAACTAACAATGACTAAAACCTGAATATTAAACTTAAACAAAAAAACTTATTTAACTTTCAATTGGAAATACATTTTTCTGATTAAAAATAATATTTAAATATATAATGGATTAACCCTTTAAATAATAGTTTTATTAGTTTAAGTTTAGTATTGAAAGTTACTAAACAAAAAAAATTAATTACTAATTCAAATAAGATTTCGACTCCACATTCTCCAGCAAATAAAAGATTTACATCTCTCTTAATTACATAAGGAAAAAATAGCGAAATTTGTGCGGAGAACTGCTGCACTAAACACCAAAAAGTTATCTTTAATTGGTTTATTAAAGCAATAAAACTATCAAAAAGGGAATTGGATAGCAATATGTGTTCATTTGGTTTTAATGTTTATCTAAAGTTATCGTTTCTTAAACTTTAATGTAAGAGAGAAAAACTATACGAATATAAAAAAAATTACTACTTTGTCCTTCAAAAATAAATTTTAGCACATTTTAACTTTTATCTGGAAAAAAAATGAGATTATGAATAGTAAATGAATATAAAAAAAATAGTTTCTCTGGAGTGTATTTCGTCTCATAAATATTTTAATAATTAAGATTTAATAGACTCGAATCAAGCAAATGCTTGCGTTTAACGCTATTTGTACTGTTATTTTGTTAAATATCATCAAATTTGTATTGTATTTGCATAAAAATCTTCAATTCAAATACTTATTACTTTCGTTTATTTTGTTGTTTCAATACTTTGTTTACTCATTTTAATTCGGCTTAAAAGTAAATAATGTTATCTAAATTGTTATCTGAAAATGTTTCAATCAAATAAACAGTAATGCACGGTATGATGCAATATCTCAAGCGAGACCTTATTTAAAAAATTTGATGCCAGTTATCCAACAAAAAAAATTGTTTGATTAAAAGTTCATCGTTAATGTATAAACACGTTGAATGTATGGTAACCTTTCAGACATTTCAGACACGTTTTCCGATCAGTTTACTAAAATGAAGTTCTGGGCGATCATCATCTTTAACCGATAAGTTTTAGGGTAAAAATAAACAATATAAGTAATACTACCAATGATTTTGTTGTACTGACGCCAATAAATAACAGACGAGTTGGAAATAAAAGTTTTCTCCGAAAATAACTAAACACACGCAGCAAATGCATGCTTAGATGCGTTACCGATAAAAAATCATATTTTGGATACGAGTAAACGCACGAATATATGCAATTATTTTTTAAGTACAAACCTTTCATTACTAAATTATTATATAATTATATTAAACTTTAATAAAATATATTCATTTATTTGAAATTTTCATGTTTGAACTTATTTTTTTATATACAGTATTCTGATTCACTGTAATATTAAATATGAAAAACATTGAGCTCACTATAATAATTAATTGCTGTTTGGCTGAAACATATTATAACCTTTAGAAAGAAAATTAGAAGCAAAGATATACTGTATTGAAATACTGTTAAAATAAATCGTTAAGTTTTAATAACATATGCATAAATGCTGTAATTAACAAATTGTGTTAAATATTTTCATATTTCTGATTTTTTAATGAATAGCGCCAATGCGTCCGAAAGCGAGTGCGAGTTTAGGGTGTGAACGCTTGACCTTCGAAATACCTAGTTTGTTGGCCACTAATTCTAAATCATTTATTTTAATATATTTTACGTGATTTTTTATTGGGAAACACACAAATAAATTTCTTTGACTGTTAATATTAAAAATGAACACAATAGACACTTAAAAGTAGTTTTGTATGTTATGTTATTGTTCATTAAACACTTACAATATGTTAAAGATTTATTTCTTATCTGTTAATTATTCGAATAATTTGCTTTTAATAGATATTAAATTATTCAATGAGTCAATGTTTTGCGAGAATTTTATTAAATAATAAACTATAATTTTAAAAATTTAATGATTCTGGGAATAAATTAATTAATGATCGCACAAATTAAATTCGCGCCATATTTAACAGTTAAATCTAACTGATTGTTTGCGTTACTGAAAATCATTTATTTAAATAAATTAAACTATAGATTTATTTATTCAGTTAATTTGTATTTTTAAAGCAATATCGGGCACTAAAAAAATTAATTGTCATTTCAGTGATAATAGCGCTTCTTTTTTTATATAAAACTGTAATTAAGATTACAAAAAAATACTTTATGATATTTTTTTAATAAATGTTTTTTAGTTTATTTTATGTTAAGAGTAAAAATAAAATTATTATTAATATTTCATTCGAACGCAAACGCATTATTATAAGCTTATTATATTTTTGCAAAACTGTTTGAAAATAACTTCAAACTGAATTTAAGCTCATTATTAATTACGTTTTTTCGTATTGTTTGAAATTAATAGCGTTAATTAAATGTATGTGACGTATATTTTTGACGCAAAGCGAAATTAGTTTTCAGTTTTATATCCGGACAATCAAAATATGATCGCTTATTAACCAATATATCAATAATCTGACCAACAAATTGAATTCGTGACCATTAAAGCAAATGTATGGTAATATATTTTATTACCGAAAATTATTAAAATAAAGTGAGAATATTATATTAAATCTATGATTGATAACGAATTTTATGCTTAACTTTTATGGATCAATAAAAGCTCTTAACGATAAAAATAATCTGTTTAACATTGGGTTATCTTTTAACGTTTCTTTTAATTTTCTCGTGTGTTTGGCTAATGTTTTTAATTTTAAATTTTCTAAACACTGGAGAGAATACTGTGAGCGAAATTCAATTTGAAGGCTACTCTAATAAACAGCGAACTGGAAAATAGGTTAAATATTTTTTCTTTTTAAACAAATTCGTACATTGTTTAAGATAGTTTGCCAAAATAAACTAAAAAAATAAAGATAAGCTGTAAAGAAGGTATCTTTTTATTTCTTATTTTTTTCGAAAAAACCGCAGATAAAACTCGAAAATGAAGGCAATAATAATAATAATAATAATATCGTTTCGGTGACATTGTTTGTTGTTTTTATGCCCTCTCAGAGAATAGTTCGAATATTTTTACTTTTATCTATTTATCATTTTTTTAATCAAAAAGTAGTAAAGTTTTATATATATATTGGTTATTGTTGTTTTCGTTTTATTGTATCAGCAGTTAGTATTAGATTTAAGTGCCTCTTAACATATCTAAAGCGTATAAATAAACGGCACTTAAATAAATTTACTATTTTTTTGTTCAAATCATTAATTTAAGAGATTTATGAAATAAATTTGTATAACGAGCGCTCATTATTATTATATAACTTTAAGCCTTAATTTTCTTTATTATATAACATTAAACGTGGGTGTATCGCACTATTCCTGTAAAACGCACTAAAATTTGATATTTAGCCCAAAACTCATAGATTGATCAACTTTACGATATCCTTCTGAATCATTGTATTAGTTTTTTACAATTTAGCTAACATTTTGTACGTATCATTTTATGTTAACTTTTTAATTAATAATACTGGACAAAGTGTGCGTTAAATCTAGTTTTATATGTTTCTGCGGGACACACACACACAGACATGATTTCTGTTTATTAATAATATATTTTTATTGTACGGGTATTTAAATTAAATTATTGCGTAAATTTAATAGTTGTTTTTTTTCTGAAAATCGGTTTTAAAAAACTACTACTACTTCTACTCCTACTGTTTGTTTAATTCGTATGAATTGATGCATAGGTTATTATTATAATACTAATTTATGAGCAATTTTTTCGACATTTACTAATAAAATATATATTTACTTTTTACTATTAGTAATTTGGTGTTTACTAGAGTTTACTAATATTTTTACAAAATCAATAAAATGGAAAAAAATAAAACATGACAAATAGCTTGCGATTCAATTTTCAAGTTAATAAATCAGATTTATTATAACAACTGTATAGCAAACAAATGTTTCTGTATTTTTCGTTTTTTTATGATTATGATTACGATCGAAATCAAAAATTATGTCACACATACGCCGTAGTATTCGATAAAAGTTTTTATCGCACAAATAGATCGCAAGCTTATTATAACGATTAGAATTATTAGGCGAAAAAACAACTTTTTATGGGACCGTAGAGAAAACATATGTTTTTATTTTGATTATTTTTTTCGGAATAGAAGACTAGAATGAACGGTAGCGGCAGTACAGCAGAGATTAGACGAATCAAAACGGTTATATAGAAAGGCTGGAAAAGTCTCGAAAACAAGTACATCTACACTGACATACACTCACACACTCTCATACGTACTGCCATATTGTTTAAGACTTGAACTGGTTTTGGTTACGTCCTAAACGTTACGTCATTTGGTTGCTATGCGTAAGACTCAACATGTATCGTAAGTTTGTGTGCTTTCACTAGTTTTCACTACTTTATAAGTTATTCGTTCAACGAATTCGTTAAGCGATACATTTCTGTTTCCTCCGCAGTAGTTTGTGCTATGATTTGTGCAGTACATTATAGTGACATAAATTGCGAATACACTTATAAACGAATACATTCGTTTAAACTGTTACCGTATGTAATACAGTAGTACAGTATACATATAGATATATTACATATTACTATATATACTGTCGTACTGTTAGAATACGGTTAGCTTTCGCTTTCAATACATTCAAAGTTTTAGAGTGTTTTAGAGTCGATGAGTTTTAGTGCGATTGCCTTCAAAGGAGAGTATGGATTAGGAAATTGATCTTTAATTTCAAACGTTTTATGTTTTTACGTAAACGCGTTGCTGACTGACCAACAAATAATCTTATATTAAATCAAAACTCGTTTTAAAACTTAATCAAACTTAAACTGTTAACTAAAACTTAAAACTCGAATATGTGTTCAATTCGTAGTGAAAGTGTTGACAGCGGTATTGAAATGTGCCGCAAATATCGCGTTAATATCGATAATAATAATAATACTAACGGTAGCGATGATAACACTGATAACCAATTACTGCCATATGATTACGATATTCGAGACAGCGATTCAATCTATTCATCAGACACTGACTCCAGCAATGGTACCGACAATTCATTGACACCATCTGTTAGGATGACATTGAACATCAACACCGAGACTGGACTCGTATTGGAGACAACGAAAACCACTGGACAGCTGTCAGACATGGAAGACATTGATGACCACAAACTGATGTGTCGGCACATCGACGACGAAGACGCCAACACTGTTATCATTAACGGAAAAGTAGTTGACTTGAGGAGTGAAAGGTATGCAGTGCTTAGTTATGAACAAGTTTGTCGATTGGATCGCGTCATGGAAGAAGTGGTGCCAATTCATGGAAGAGGAAACTTTCCCACACTTGAAATGAAACTCAAAGACCTGATACAAGTGGTTCGCAGCAAATTAGAAGCGGAATGTGTGCCAATTCGTGATATTCGACTGAATGGCGGCGCAGCCAGTCATGTATTGACTACCGATAACTCAGTCTACAACGACGTCGACCTGATATTCGGCGTGGATTTGTCGAATTCGCGAAACTTCGACAAAGTAAGAGCTGCTGTGTTAGACTCGCTGCTCGAGTTCTTACCGGACGGCACAATCAAAAAGCGCATCAGTAGTTGTAGTCTGAAAGAGGCATACGTTCACAAAATGGTTAAAGTGACTGATGGCGACCGATGGAGTCTCATATCGCTGTCCAATAAAACTGGTCGTAACGTTGAACTCAAGTTTGTTAATATCATGAAACGCCAGTTCGAGTTCAGTGTCGACTCGTTTCAGATAATTCTCGATTCTTTACTCCAGTTTTACGAATGCTCGCGTTCGATGTCCGAGAATATGTCCGACAATTTCTACCCGACAGTTGTCGGCGAAAGCGTTTACGGAGATTTCAGGGAAGCCATGCTTCACCTCCAAAAGAAATTAATCGCCACTCGAAATCCGGAAGAGATTCGTGGCGGAGGTTTACTCAAGTATTGCAACCTTTTGGTCCGCAATTACCGACCGAATAAAGCTGACGAAATTAAAACCCTCGAGCGATACATGTGTTCACGATTTTTCATCGATTTCAGCGATTTGGGTCAACAAAGGTCTAAACTTGAGAGTTATTTGGCCATCCATTTCGCGAATGGCGACGAAAACCTGAAATTCGAATATTTGATGATATTGTCGAGGGTTGTGGACGAGAGTACAGTGTGCTTAATGGGTCACGAACGGAGGCAAACTCTTAACCTGATTGACGAACTCGCAGCTTACGTCTACTATCAAGACCAACAACGATTCTTAGCCAAACACCAGTACGAAGCGAATCCATACTTCTTCGCGAATGGTGGCGGCGGTTATTTCTACACTCCATACATGCCAACACATCAGACCAATTACTGCACGCCTTGTCATTGTGGCAACGGATGGATGACTTGCATGAGTGCGTAATGGACCGAATGGCCACCGAAGTACACCATATACACCGTATTCACCATATATACCATATATACATGTATCTCTATCTCTCATTTTAACCTGTTGTGCTCCGATTCTCCAAATCATTACATTATCCCCTCATTATTATCGCGTTATTTGGGATAAAAAATCGTAATTTTATGCATTATCGACAGCTTTAACGCCATACAAACTACACTCATTAAAATTTATTACATATGAATTATATTGATATATATGATTGCATTTAAAGTCGATTTATTATTATTCGCCAAAATTTGGTTTAATGTCTTTCTCCGCGCTCTCCCTTCAAAGTGTTTCCTTAACTCTTGTGTGTGTGAGTGTGTGCTTAATTTTTTTATGTTTGTCAGAATTTAATAACACAAAAACATTTTCTATTCTTGAATATTATGTTTTTTTGTTTCATAGATATTCATGTTTTTAAGGAAGTCTGAAGAAAAAAGTTAAGCGCTCTCATGTTTGTATGCATAATGTAAACTAGTTTTTTGTTTAATATTACTTTCTCTCTTTTATTTTTTATTTATTATGTTAATACCATTTGTTTGTATCAAAAAAAAATTCGTAGAAAAATCTCGCAAATGAGGATAAAAAAAATAAATATATAAATATATATCATATATTGGAGTTTTAAATTTCATATGTTAATTATTTATTATAAACCAAATAAAAAAATTAAATAAAATATCAAAAGTGAAATTAAAAATTGAAATGAATTATATTGTTATAACGAAATATTTGTGTGTTTTTTATTTGCCACATAAAAGTTATAAATATATTGGAAAAAGGGTGCAAAATATGTTTGCAATTTTTCAAATAAACATTTCGATTAAGTCTACGAGTGACTCTCCCCGACTCTCCCCTCGACTCTCCCCTTGACCTATTATTTTATTTGCTTATTAGCATTTTAAGATAAAAAAGAAGCGGATTTGCAACAAATCATTACATAACATGATAGAAAAAATAATAGCATTTATCGGTTGATACTGTTATGAAAACAAGAATGGGCTCATAATAACAGCTCATTTTGGATTTTAACCGCAATTGAAAACAAAGCTAAATACTGTCTGTTATTTTAGTTTAGAATGTTTGCGATTAATTTGATATTAATAAAGAATTACTGGTATATAATAAGATAGTTTATAATTATCGGTTTATATACTTTTTATATAACTGAAATGAGATAACCGGCTTACAGTATATCTTTAAATACGGGTAAATGTAATAAGTGTTGCATCTCACGTGATCACCGGTGATGGAACACGTGAAATGTACATTATAGTGCATTTGCTAATTTTATACAAAATTAATTTTTAATAAACAAAATTTAAAAAATAGCTTTATTAAAATTTAAGTGACCGTCAGACGAGTCCTTGATTAACATAACAGTAGAGAATACGGTGGGTTTGTACGTACGGGCACACACAACACACACACCCCAAAGCTATCAGTTCAGTTCGATTTTTATTGACTAACGGTAATGTGAGCTAAACAACTAAAATCACTTTTTTAAATAGAAATATACAGAATCGGAATTTTTAATAACGAAAGCATAAAATCGCATTGAATTGGCCCCTAAATCATTGACTAATTATAATTAATGAATGAATTAGTTGTCGGCCTCGACACCACCCTTACCAGTCTTACTCCTCTCTCTCTCTCTCTCTCTCTCTCTCTCTCTCTCTCTCTCTCTCTCTCACTCTC
>JAQGAW010002147.1:0-16101 GCA_034698025.1 Phthiracarus crinitus | reverse complement strand
AGCGCTCAACCAAAACCTGTCTTCAGCCGAACATGAGATGAATATGGCTATTGTTATCTGTAATGAAGTAATTATTGGTTGTTTTATCTGAGAAATGTTAATTGTTTTTAATTCGTGTTAATATAGGCTGCGGACAGAATCGAGGAATATTTGAAACTCGAATGATATTAAAACTTCGAGTATCAATTATTTATATAAATTGTTTTATTTGTCGGTTTTAATCATTTCCAACTAATATTAAAATATCACATCCCACTCAACATTAAGCGAACGCGATATTATAACGGTCCCTTTAAATCAATGAATGATAATATAAACGCTTCATATAAAAATTATTGTGGAAATTGCATGATATAATTGTTAATTAATTTGTTGATGATATGACAGAAATAGTGGAGCGAACGGCGAATCCGATTCAGGTATTATTACAATCATAATTCAGTTTTATCGCCACTTTATTAGTTTTGCCTAAATTACGCGATATTACTGTACCTTTTGTTATTCAAATGATAATCATATCGATTTTTTGAACGTATAAATATTTATATTTGCTTAGAATGGAGACGTGTCGGCGATGGCTCGACCGGCGAATGGGGAACAACAACAACAACAACAGCCACAAGGTTTATATCGATTTACGTGTGCTTTTCTGTTGTGTTTTGTTATGTTAGATAACTCTTTTTGATTTATTCATAAATTCAATTAAAATTTTTATTGTTTTCTTAAAAGTTTTGATTAATAATAATGTAATGATATCTTACATTAATCTTAAGTTTTTTATTGTTACAAATGTGTTGTTCAAAATTCTGGGTTTTATTTAAAATAATCATAATTTAATTTCAATTAACATTTAATCGATACGTACTAAATATATGGCGCACTCTTACATAAAACTAGGCAATCGTTTTTGGTCAGTGACGCAGGGATTGATGGTGAGAGCGCTCATTATATACTTCATAACGTCATTCTTTCGTCGTTCATCGAATCCATCGCAAACTGGTTCCGTAGCTAACGGTCCATCGATACCGCCAGCCAGTAATCTATTCATAAATGGAACCATAATGGTATTACGCATTCCACATATTTTATCGATTTTTTAAATTTTTAAATTAAATTTTTCGTTTTCTATGCTAACTTTTAATATAAAGCGAAAAGTTTTTATTAATGTTTTTACGTATATTTCCTTATTTCTCTTACCGTACGTTTTTTTGTTGCTTTCCTCGTATTTCGCGTTATTATTTAATTAATGAAATATTAATGACGATTTCAAATCACTTGGGTTTAGCTCTGTTTTCTATAATACTCGCCACTATTATATTTATTTTTTGCGACTTTTACTATGTATTATCGCTAATATCATCAATAGTTGTCATTATAGTATTATTTTATTCGTCTATTTTAATAATAATGTGTGTTTTTTACACAATAAATTTCTCTTTACGTCAACTAATATCGTATTCGCACTTTACTCGAAAAAGTATTGTTTTAACCATTTAAATGTCTCAGAAACCAATAATCGAAACGATATACAAAAGTACTTTTTTGTTTATTTTTATTACCGACACTTATATCAATCGTAAAATATTATAAAAATGACGTTTGTTTCGATTTAATCATAGGATATGTTCGTATACGTGAGCGAGAATGAAAAACAGCCACAATTCGACGATTCCAGTCAATTAGTTTGGCTGCAAAAAGATTTAGTATATGGCGATTGGAAGAGCGGTGTGAACGGCGATGGCATCTATTTTAAAGATACCACGATTAGCTTATCGCCGGTATTAAACTGTTTTTAATAATAATTTCCGTCAATCTGTACCCTTAATAATTATATTTGTAAAAAATCGTATTTGCTTTTAGAATGTCCAAAATAATGGTAGCCTTTGGCTTCATATTTATATAGTAAAAAGCGATTACTTGCCATATCCATCAGACGACAAATATTCGCAGTATTCTGCTGTACATACGATTCATAAAAGACGACAACTAAATCGATACAAAAAAAGATTCTTTAAAAAGACTCATAACTTAATAACTGGCGAAACGGCGGCCAGTATTGAGGAGCAGAAGAAAGCGGAGGCTAATGTGAAGCTAGAATTAGTGTCTCACTGGCATCCAAACTTAACCATTAATATTATCGATGATCATACGCCTTGGGTTCGAGGATCAGTTCCGCCACCATTAGACGAGTTCGTCGAATTCGAGCCAACAACTGGCAAATATTATCCAATTGTATATTTAAATGATTACTGGAATCTTATGAGAGATTATATGCCAATTAACGACTCCGTTGAGTATGTTTTTTGAGAAAAAGTAGTGATTTTAGGAATATTTTTCATAAATGTGCTGTTTTTAATATTGATTTATAGTAAAGTAGAGCTTAAACTAACATATCAACCACTTTCGATGTTTCGCTGGCAATTATATACTGCTCAAGCAATGAGATCTCGATGGACATCGTTTATGGGCTCCGATCTGATGGAACAGGACGACGACGAGCAGGATATGCTCAAAGAGACGTTTCTGGAGACGTCACCCGTTTTACTCGCACTCACTGTTATTGTGTCGATAACGCACAGTGTGTTCGAATTTTTAGCTTTTAAAAACGGTATAACAGATTCGATTATTAAGCTTTATTTGTATAAATAAAAATCGATTATTTTATTGCTAATACAGACATACAATTCTGGAAAAATCGGCGTTCGCTCGAAGGCCTTTCAGTTCGTTCCGTATTTTTCAACGTTTTTCAGTCACTGGTTGTTTTGCTTTATGTATTGGATAACGACACGAATATGATCGTTAGAATCAGTGTCGGCATTGGACTAATTATTGAATTGTGGAAAATAAAAAAAGTGGTTAATATCGAAGTGAATTGGAATGAAAGGATTTTCGGTTTACTGCCGAAAGTGAAATTTAGTGACAAAGGCTCTTACGTGGAGTCATCTACTCGTCAATATGATCTCGTAAGATATATTTGACCATTCATTTCATACTAAGCTTATTGATTCTCTTTTATGAGTATGACTTTAATACAATACTTTATATTGATTTAATAGTTAGCGTTTCGCTATTTATCGTGGGCTTTGTTTCCATTATTAATTGGATATTCAATTTACTCATTAACGTATAACGAACACAAGGGATGGTATTCGTTCGTTCTTAATATTATTTACGGATTTTTACTTACTTTTGGTAGGTTTTCATTTTAATTTTATAAAAATCTAATCGTTTTCTGGTCAAAAAAACATAACCATAATTGCTATTTTCCAGGCTTTATAATGATGACGCCGCAGCTATTTATTAACTATAAATTAAAATCTGTGGCACACCTTCCGTGGCGAATGTTGACGTACAAGTTTCTCAACACATTCATTGACGACATATTCGCGTTTGTCATCAAAATGCCGACAATGTATAGAATCGGTTGTTTTCGCGACGACATAATATTTTTGATTTTTGTGTATCAGCGCTGGATCTATAGAGTGGATCACTCGCGAGTGAACGAGTTCGGTGTCAGCGGTGACGAGATAGCGATGGCTCAAAACTCACAGTCGACTAGTGGTGAGGTGTTGGCTATCGATCAACAACAACAGCCCACTCAACAATTAGCGGTTGAAGACAAGAAAAATCAATAATTTTTTGGTCTATATATTATTATTGTTTTATATTAACTAATTAGATATTCGGCCGATTATTTTTATTTTTCTTGTACTCATGAATGTTGTTTATACATAATTTTGTTGAGATCTAAAACTTTTTCAATTGTCTGGTATCAGCTATTTTACTAATTTTTTGTTCGCTTTCTTTAGTATTATTTATGTTTTATTTGCCCAAAATATTCAGAACGAAAAATTGTTTTAATTGATTTGTTAAACGCTAGTCAGGATTTTCCTAATTATCATAATTTAACCCGTTATTCATAAGACTTATATGTTTGTAAACTTAGGCAAAACAATTGTAATGTATTAAACACTTGTTAGAACAAAAAGTTGACTCAAAACTTTCACTTTTGTTTATTCCAATAAAAATAATTGAAATAAATATTCGTTATACCATTATATGAAGTTTGATTCATATTATAACTTAATCACTAATAGTTATTTAATGTCATTTAGTTATTTAGACTTAAATTTTTAGACCAATTGCTACGTAACGATGAGAAATAACATGTTAAATGAAACGACAGATGCTTTTTTAAAAAAGTGCAGCTTTTAAACCTGCGTAATGTGTGTTCTGTTACGGTAGAACAATATTTGTTGTCACTTGATCTGATCGTAGTCTTTACGTTATGTACGTTATGACTGTCGCTGTTTTCTCAAATACTCGTATAGTTTCATAACGATCTGTATGACTGTTAGGTGTTTCATTAAACTATTGTTCGAAATCAAATTAAACACAAGTTTTTATTTAAGTTTGTTTGTTTGTTTGGAAAATTTTGCACTTGTGTTGTAAGATTTTAACAACGTTTGTAAGAAATATCTGCGAAAATACAAGTTTTGGCTGACGGAATCACAATTGAAAATTTCAACTCAATTTCAGGTATAAAAATTACAATTACTTATGCGTTTCAAACTCTTGTTCGGTATTATTAAAATGACATCAATTTAAATTGTAATCTTTAAGTATACTTCAAATATTTCGAAACTTCGAAATAATTATTTTTAAATTACGTTATGATAAAATTTTATGTTAATTTATTGAACGGATATTAATTTATTGCCGTAAAATAAAAAAAATATGAATAATTAAAAATTAGCATTTAGTGAGTGGTGCACAACACGCTCGATCCCTCCAACTGACCAAAACTTAAACATTTATTTTGTTCAAAATAATTATCGTTTTCCCAGAGATAATACAGTAAATTTTAAAGTGAAATAAACAATTTTTCAGATTTAACCAAAATTAATTTAACCCATTAATGCGTTTGATATTTGATTTTAATACTATAATGCATTATATTCGGAAAACTAATTGAAAGTAATTTAGTATTGCGTTTTTAAAATATGAAAAGCGGAAAACTATATCTCATATAACCTATAATACTGTAATGTTTATATTTAAAACTGTATTGAAATTCCAGTGAACTTAAATCATAAACAAAAACAATTAAGTTAATCACATGCGAATGATTAATCATTTATATATAGGGTAGTGTTGAGCGCAACGTTCAAAACGTTTCAACAAAATCGATAAACGTTTTGTACGTATCATATTTAAAATGTTATCTAAAATTCCCGATAAACATGAGTTTCCCAAAAATGTTGACCAAAATCGCTCTGAAAACGTGCGTTTATGGTTAAAATTGTTTCTAGAAAACGCCGGAAAACTTTTTCTTTCAAAACTTGAAACAACAATGAAAAAGTTTTGATAATTTACATAAAACCGTACAAATAGATAATTGTATTTCGAAAATAGTGCAATACTCGTGACGCAAACGTTGAGAGGGCGTGACTCAACCAATGATCGCGTGACATGTTTGACGTACTGGCGTTAAACCACAAACATACGCCCTTACGATCAACCAATGAGCGTTGATTGTACGTAAAATCATTATCAAATACGCATTGGTTTCGTTTAGTGTACGTTAACGGCCATATTGTTTGTATATTATCGCTTCCATTATATATCTCGGTGTTGTGTTGTGTGCGTGAAAAAATCAAAAAACCAAATATAAAAATCGTAAATTTGTAACTTTAAAAAACATTTTACTCTAAAAATCGTATAATTTTTCATATATAATATAATATAAATAGTGGAAAATGGTTCGCCAATAGTGCTGAACGACGTTTAGGATTAGTGTTTGATTAGAGACAGTTTCACACTAATATATGCGAAATGTATAGTTCATACGCTCATATTTGTTAGGTTTAAATATTTTTTTAGTTATAATGTCGTCGCAAGTGTCAGCACTTAAGCGTATTATCACTAAAGAAGATCATAACAAGTATAGCGTTATACTACTGCGAAACACAACGAATTGCCCACAAAATCAATTGGTTATCGGACGCGACAACGACTGTAATTACCGAATCACTTCTATTGAAATATCGCGCAAACACGCGTGCATTAAGTTTGACGACAATAACTGGCACATCACTGACTTACAGGTAATTACGAATTATAATATAATTATTTCATTAAAAATATTGCTGTAATATATTATTATAATGATATTATGATCACATGATATATCTATTTCAATGTATACATTCAAACAAGCATTGTATTGCAATGCAATGCAATTCAATGTATTTGTTGAATGCGTTACGGAAACGTTATATCAGTATATAGTATTTTTTTGATAATTATTTATTTATTTATTTTGATTTTAATTCGTATCACATTATTAGAGCACTAATGGTCTATTCATTAATGGTATACAACTGAAGCCATACACACCGTATTGTCTTATAAATGGTGATAAGATATCGTTTGGACCGCAAACTCACTCGGAATTTATATACCAATTCGTCACTGATTATAATTTAGAGATTCACAGACTAAATATACCCGCGATTACCGCTTCATTGCCGTTAATACCGATCCGTATACACACCTCTTCTTGCGGCGACTCTTCGTCGTCCTCTTCGTCGTCGTTAACAGTGTCTCCGCCGTTACCGACGAATACCGTTCGATTCAATATCGAGCCACACGTTAGCGGAACCATATCTGTGACTGCGATGCCAACGAGAAGTGGTGCTAATTATCACAGCACTGGTTCAGCCACTAGTAGTAGTAATAGTAATACTAATAGTAATAGTAATTCGAGCAAAAAAGAGAGGAAAGTAGTGAAACACGAAACTGTGAATAATCGAGCTCTGGTTAACGATCACGAGTATAGTCGAAGCGCTGTTTTTATACCATCTTCTGGTTCGGCAAACAAGAGATCTGCTAAGAATAAGAGCAAAGAGAAGCAGCAAGAAATGGAGAAAAAACGTTACGAAAGAGAAATGGAAAAATTGAGGAAAGAGAAGGAAGCATTGGAACTGAAGAAAGACTCGGAACGACAGAGAATTAAGCGAAAAGAAGAAGGTTTGAAGCGATGGAAACAGGAATTGGATAAGAAAGAGAAGGAAACCAAAAAGAAAGAGGAAGAGATCGAGAAAATTAAGAAACAATTGACTAATGAACATAAAAAGTTGATCGAAGAGCGAAATAAGAGGAAAGAGGATAAGGAAACGCGAAACAGTAATAGTAATAAAAAGTTATCCACTAAACGTAAAGTATGCGATAACACATCTATAATAGAGTGTAAATCGAATGGCGCTAAACGACAATGTAATGACGTTATCGATACTAATCCGGAACAACAACTGGAGGAGATATTTGATTCGGAGCTCACGTGCACAATATGTCACGAGCTGTTCGTTCACGCCGTTAACCTTAACTGTTCGCACACTTTCTGTTTCGCGTGTATCGAGCAATGGAAACATTCGAATAGCGGTAAGAAAGAGTGTCCCATATGTCGCGTTGAGATCAAGAATCAAAACAGACAACTGGTTTTGGATAATTTAATCGATCGTATCGTTAATAAGATGAAACCCGAACAGAGAGGGCATAGAGAAAAGCTAGTGGAAGAGAGAAAGAAGAAATTGGTTAAACAACAGCAACACGTGTCGCGTCGTCTCAGTTCTAATAGAGGTAATACTGCTATTTTCAGTTGTATTTCACCGAACGGTGAATACTTGTCCGCCACTAAAGCATACGAATCTTTCATATGCTATTATACGTTTCAATTTAAAATAGTGCTTTGAATGTATTTTAATCATTTTAAACGCCAATAATAATATAAAATTTCGAATTTAGGTGGTTTTGCTGCTCAATACGCTAATGGGGTGAGCGTTCGCTTTACTATACGCTATGCTTAAAGTTCTGGTTATAAAGACTTTTCTAATAAGATTTCAATTATTATAGTTATTTTATGAATAATTTAGTAACCTTTAAATTACATAAGCAGCTCTCAATTGTAATTTTTTTAACGTTAATATAATAAAATTTTTAAGTCATAATTCCGTTATAATTAAGTGTTTCCTAATACCGTATCTAATTTCCCGTTTACGGTAATGCTAATGTGACTGTAGAAATGTATTGTTGCTGCTATTGATTCGTACGCTTTAGTGGTGACATGTATTCACTGTTTTGTGAAATGCAACTGAAAATGGTTGTATTTTGTCATTGTTTAGTTCGGTAAGTATTTCTTTACTATCGATATTAAGTGCTGATGATTATATTAATTGTGATGTACTTGTTTATACTTTACAATTATCACAACAAATTTTGAAAAATGTATTTTAGTTTTGATTACTTCTTCCGTGTAGGCGTTGTTTCGAGTTATCCGCTTTCGAGTCTTCACGTAATTCTGAGAGAAGCAACAAATGCGAGCACAAGTACTGAATCCGATTCTGACAGTAATTCTGATGTGAGCTCTAATGACGAAGTGAGTGTTATTGGCATCGGATTCGCCGGCAATTACGATATTCAATCGATAGAATCAGATTCCGATGTTAGCCCTTCTTCTGCGTATGATAGTGACGACAGCGACTCTGATTCGATTGCGCATCAGTCCAATGCTAGTAATCATTTTACCGATGACTCGTCAATTGTATCATTTGATGATGATGTAGATGGTGATGATGACGACGATGCGCAATCATTAGTGAGTTTATCGTCAATTGCAGAAACTAGTGATATCAGTGATAGCAGCGACGAATCGGATAATGAATCAGACGTTGAGAGCATTTTTCACATTTATGATAGCACTGATGTCGCCAGTGTTAACTCGAGTCTTAACTCGATTTTCACTAGTGTTTAGCGAACTCTGATATTATTAAATATGTTAATCTTTTTTCTCCGCTTAACAAAACAAATTTACTGTAACGATTTACGCTTAAAATACTATGTTCTTTCTCGTGTTTTAATGTTTGTTTGTAGCCTTTAAAAAATTAGATTTCATTACTACTTTTTTCTTACTTTAGATTTTCACTAAAATTATTATTATTATTGTTGTTTATTCTCCGTTTTGTGTGCGTTTAATATTTTTTAAAATTTCAGGGTATAGTCGTTTTGTCTAATTTTTTCTGAAATATTTTCATATCTGAATTTTTGAAACTTGTTTTTTCCTGAAAGATTCGGTAATTTTCTTCAATTTCAATTCTAAGCGCAAAATTTTTAATTATCTCTTTCACACGATGACGAAAATGATAAAATGCAATACAATTAACAGAGTAAGGAGGATTTTTTTCGATTTTATTAATTGAAAAAATACAAAGTCATTTTACACGCGGAAAATTTTAAAGAGATATTAATTAACTGTAAATTTAAAATAAAATAATATGTTTATAATAATAAATTTATTTGTTTTAAATATTGCGCTTAAGTCTCGTTTAAAATATATTGGGTTTATTCGTATAATTATTCAATTATTTTGTTTATTAAAACGAAACATTCATATTTACTTTTAAATTAGACGTTGTATTTACGTTTAATTGCATGCAAACGTTTAATGTTGATGTTAACCAAACGATTTGTTATCAGAAAAGTTTGCCCGAAATATTTGTCAAGTCATTTTTAATTATAAATAAAATTTTCATATTTGTTTTTTAAATGTTTTTCCTGAATTATTATTTTATTATTGAACTTTTTTTTATTAATTTAGTTTTTATTGAATATAATTAGAATAGTTTTTTTATAATATAAATATAACTAACATGCGTTAAAATCTTAAAAGTTTACAAACTTTTTACTTTGTTTTTAATATCGTAAAAAAACATACGCTTCTATTAGATTTCAACTAAAGCTTAATACTCATTATTTAATTGCTTATATTATATCTGTTTTCCATAATGTAATAATTTTAAATAATATTGAAAGCGAGTGATTAAAAGAATTTCGTGTAAATTACAAAAGTTGTTAATTTTACTAATAATGCCACATGTTTTTCGCTGTTAAATCGAAATTTGATTTCAAAACGAGATTTAAGTGCCAATATATGTATTACACAATTATTTAACAAAAATTAATTGAGTTATTTTATTTAAATTTATAAAAATTATTCTATGATAACTAATTTTTTAAGGATAAATGAAATTAGTAGCTGTTTTTTGTTTCATTTTACGACTTTAATGTTCACTGTTTAAAGTTATGTGATTTTTTTTGTTTTTTTTGGATAAATCTTTCTTTTGAAATGATAGTAACGAAACTCTATCATAGATTCAGGTATAGTACAAGTATCAATCATACCATACTTATATTTGCAAAAAAGTTTTAATCGATTCTACAGTATTATCTAAAACTTTTTTCAAGTGTTGTCAAAAATTGAAGTTTTTTTTGTGTGTTTGAAAATTCGGTGAACTAATTGGTTATTAAGTATATTGATATTTGATGAGTGTTTTTGAGAAGTTTGAATCGTATTACATCATATTTTAAGCCATAAATGGAAAATAGTGGAAACAGTATATTACGGTAATTAAACGCGAGTTCATTCTAATGAAAAATATGTTAAACCAGCAGAGTTTCCTAGTGTTTAATTTTTTAAAATTAATAAAGAGAAATTAAAAAGTTTTTAATTAATTTATATAATTCTATTGTGAAATTCTACTAAATTACGAATTATTATTTAAATTCGCATATATTATTACTATTGTAATTATTCGATAAATTATTAAACAATTGTTTGGGACAAAATTTTGTTCACCGAATTTAAAAACTTAATGAAGTGATAAGTGAATGTGATGTCCAATTTTTATAATTTTAATTTCAAAACAGAAAATTATAAATGATTTTTCTTGTCTTCATTAGTGGCAGAAATGCATTATTGCTCCTCAACTGCTAATTGTTGAGCCGTTTGTGCATTGCTGTTACGCTTATACAGTACATCCTCAGTACAAACACGTCGCGTTTGGCGCCACGAGTTCGCACATCTAAAACGGTTACGTAAGAATTATCACTTATCGCTAACAAAAATGTTTCGCTCGTATGAAAAAGAGCTGCAGTTTGATGACGAATGCGAGACAACTCAAAACACTATGTACTGAAATGATGATTAGTTAAACATTCGCCACACAAGGTGTGACCTTTTATTATTTATAGTAATTAATGATTGTGGCGTTACATTATAAGATAATATCGTGTTTTGATATTCTCTGCCGCGTAAGCTATTATGAGAATTTTGCGTTAAACAGTTTCTTGTTTAGTGTCTAAAGTTTAAGTAGAATTTCTCTAAAGTAAGAGATACAACAATCAATTATAGGGTACCGTAAATTAAATTGAAAAATTTGTCGATCAAAATCGATGAAATTTGTTGACCACATAAAAAAGTATAGCTATAAATAATTCTGTCTAAATTGTTGCAAATCAGTTTTACAATATTAATAAAAAAAATAAAATTTGAAATTATAAGCACCCGTTAAGTTTTATAACTATATAACGTTATAGCATCAAAGTAATCTTTTTGTTTCAATCATGGCTACCAGGGTGTCCCATGGTCGCATGGTCTAGGGGGTCTCCTTTCGGATTTTTCAAAATTCTTGGGGGGAGGGGTAAACTCATCGGATTTAAACGACAATTTTTTTCACTTTTGACTAAAAACGTATCAAAATTACCAATTTTTTTCCGTCCTTGAACTTCCAAAATTTTGGGGAGGGGGGTATACCCACCCCCTCTTGGGACACCCTGATGGCTACCCCTCCAAATTTTTAGGGGTGTGGGTGTTAAACCCAAATGATTTAAACAACAATTTTTAGCAAAATTTAAAGGCTCACAAAAACTCGTCGGTTTTGATGGACAATTTTCAAAATTTAAGTGTGGGGTCAACGCTGGGCGAGCACCCTATCGGGTAAGTTTAGTTTCAACTAAAAATGGTATTCCTTACAAAATAACAATAAAATCTTAAATTGTATTAACAAAGTATCCGAAGTCTACTTATAACAATATGAATTCTTTATTAAAGTAAAAATAATACGTTTTATTCGTAAAGAGCCTTAACCATTGTGTATCACAGACTGATGGATATCACTTTCAGAAATTTAAAAAAAACTAGTCGTTTTTAAACAAGTTTTTTGCCGCAAAGTTTACGAGTTTATTCAGTATAATATTTTCGGAAATCTTTTGATGTGGGAATAACATTTTTCGGTTCTGTTTTGATTCGTATTTGAATATTCGTCTATTTTATTTTTATTGAGAAAGATTTAAACTGGCAAACCATTGTTTTTTCTTCGCTAAATTTTAGTAAAATGCCCAAAATTTATTATAAACGTTAAATAACATTAAGAAATTTTATAAATATTATGTATATTTATTCAAGTTTCGAAGTAGTGTTGAATCTAATACTTTAAATTCTAATTAAATTTATTTAAAATGATTATCTCAAAAATTATAATTCATTTAAATACACGAAATAAATTGTTTAAACGGCGGTTTAAAGGAGTTTATGGGTTACGTGCAAAATTTCTTTGAAGTTATTGGTTTGCAGCCAAGTTTAGAGGTTTAGGTGCGATTTTGTAAAATTTATACCGAAAAAGCTTTAAGGTCAGCCGTTTCTTTGAAATTATTTCATTAGTGTTTTTTAATTATAAACAACTTTTTACAATTTAATATATAATATATATTCAGTAAATATAAATAATTAATTAATAAGTATTAAAATGCTAGTTTTATCGTTCACGTTCACCGCTATACGAATTCATAGTGGCTATCGATTGATCATAAGAGGTACTCATTGGCGCAGCAGTATTATCGTCATTTACGTACGTCGATGTTGTCGATGACCCTACAAATTGAAATAAAAATTTTTATTTTCTTGTTTTCGAATAATTGAATTACCTCTTAGTTTTTTAACCAAACAGTACACTAAAAGTATTACGATAGAGGAGATAAGAGCCGCTGTGATCAATGACGCTAATATTATGATCGCGATTTTAGTGTTATTGGTTTGTTTGCTTTGCTGACCATTATTGTCGATGTCGTCCTGTTTTGTCGATAGAGCTGTGGTAGCGGTGCTAGAATTCGGTGTTTCGCACCCGAAAAGTTGTCTAACACTGATTTCCTGCGATAACGAATTGGTTAAACAAATTATTACAAATTTTTGTTAAAAATTAGATTACATTTGGTTGGAAAATAAACTGGTAGTCTTCGGTCACGTTTAGAGTATATAACTTGCTGTCATAGTTTCGTTGATTTCGATTATCTCCGATCGCGTAAATTGTTTCGTTCAAGTGAAACATACCAACGAAATGAATGTCGGAATCGAGTAACTGTTGTTTGTATAAACGCCACCAATTAAATGTGGTTAAATTGTTGAATAACATAATGGATTGATCTCGTGAACCGCTATAAGCAATAAACAGAATTTGATGCTTTTTCGGCCAATAAACTGCAGGTCTAGAGTTAAACTTATCCGCTTCCCACTCCATTGGCCAAATTTTTAAACCAAATTTATCGATATCTGTTGGAACGTCTTTGTTATCCAGATCGTGAACAGTATTACCATTAGGTTTAATCTTAATCATATTGGAATATTCAATCCTTTTTGGTTTATCGAATAACCTGATCGGAGCTAAATAGAGAGCTTTTGCGAAGTTCGCGCAATCCGCTGATTGTTGCGTACATTGCGGTACTTCGCTTATATAGACCGATGTCAATGCTGTCGCGTCTAAATAAGATTCATATTATCATAAGTATTTATAATCTGAAAGTATTTTTCGGTTTAGCATACTTTCGTGATAATACTGAGGCGGTTCAGTGATTGGTTTGTGTTTATAAGTCCAATACCAGGTATTGTATCGAAGGAGCACTTGTGAACCGAAATTGAAAGCTCCGTGAAATTGTCGTGTTTCGCAAAATTTTGGTATGTCTTGCTTTTCACGCGCATTCATGCTTAAAATTGGATCAACAAATATTAACACACAAACAAATATTATTTTATTCAACATTGGATTTGTTTGGATATTTAAAACTGAATTTTATAATACAATATTTTAAATAAAATAATTAATTGTATAAATTCCGTTATTCATGTTCACGCGTTTCAGTTCATTGTTATGTTTGTCCTTAAATGAGTTGTAATAAGAAATTTTCTGTTTTAAAAAATTTGTTAAAGAAACTTCACGTGTAGTTTTAATGTAACGGTAAACTGAAAGCATTATTGAATTGATTTCTTACATATACGGTATTTCTAAAGATATTTATTCTAATATTTCAAAAATAAATTTATTTAATCAACGATTGCTCATTCATTGATTTAATTTTAATCTTAGAAACTTAAAATAAACGGATTAATAGCGTTATTATTAGCTAATCTCTAATACAGTATTATTTTATTAAAACTTTTCTCATTTAATAGTTTATGTATAATAGATATATTATACCAGTATTGTAATAATATAACAGTAACTTTTGATTTATTACGAATTAAATGAATACCCTATCCTTTTGTATCAGCTTTCATAATGTAAAAGCCAAAAATACATCTATATTTCGAATGAGATGAAACTAGTGTTGTATAATATGAAAAACTTTTTAAGACAGCATTTTTTATTTATTATTTGGAGCTTTCGGAGAGCACTCTCTCCATCATCAGCAAATTTTTAACTGATTTCGCATACATTGGCATATATACACTTAATTTGAACAAAACAAGTTTCAAATTTCTGATTGAAATAATATATTTAAATACTGATGCTTTATAATAACAAAAAACGTACAAAGTTTATACATATATTCAATACGTATATATAATTATTAAAAGTATTTGCTTTATTCCTAGACCTAATTACCGGCCAAGGCCGGTAAACGTTTTTTAAAAAATAAAATAAAAGTAATTTATATTGAATTTTGTTGTAGTGAAAAATTATTAAATAAAATTTTGTAAAAATATATGACAAAATTAATTTTTTAAATTTTTATTGAATTAAACGTGAAATAGTATGAATAAGTTTAGATAAAAATATACTTTTAATTCATAATTTAGTCAATTTTATGCTTAACGATAAATCTTTTTTTTTTTGAAAAATTTTAAATTTGAAAATAATTAATAATGTTCTACTTTAAAACTTAAGAAATCAACCAAAATTTATAATTAAATTATAATTTTAATAAAATCCTAAAGTTTTGTAAAAATACTTAAAATCTTTAAACACTTAAATTATTTAGAAGTTTAAAAATTTCGGAAATTAAACTTAAGGTTCAGAACTCAAAATGGTGTCATACGAAATTAATAATTTTTAAATATTATTACGAAATTAGAAATATTAAAATTTATTTAAATTAATTTAATAACTGATTGTACCTTACATTATATTTATATTTGCTATTACTTATTTCAATGCATGATAATCATATTTAAGCATAATCGCAATGATCATACATAATTTTTGCTTTTCAGTTTTTTATATTATTTAGTTTATGATAATAACTTCTATTAATCGGATTATTAACTCAAAAGTTATATGTTTCAACACTTATTTAAATAAATATATTTAACTTATTAAAATTGTAATTTACGAAATTTTTTATTTTAATTAATATCTAGTAAAGGTAATAATTTAGCAGAAATATAAATTAAATATATAATTTTTGGAAAATTTCAATATGTTTATTTCAAAAAACATAAAAATAAATAAAATGTCTATTTAGTAAACTTTATTTTCTAAAATATATCATTTTTATATTAAAAATTGTTTATAAAAAATAATTAAAATTTATTTTTAAGGACTTATCTGTAAGATCTTTTTTATTAAAATAATCCTAGTATTATAACACCATTTACCATAAGTTTTGCACAGCTTTGCACTGTATTGCACATAATAAAATAAAGTAAAACTTATGCTTAAAATATCGTTAAATTTTTACTGTTTAAAAGAGTATTATTTTAAACAATACAATATCTTAAAAACAACTTATATATGTATAACCAGTTTCAAAATAAACTCATAATACTTTGCCAATTTGTATGCAAAGAGCTCATAAATATGATTTTTTAAAAATATATATTTATGATATACTGTCAACTTTTATATTATATGAAAAACTTTTTAAGACAGCATTTTTTAATTATTATTTGGAGCTTTCGGAGAGCACTCTCTCCATCATCAGCAAATTTTTAAC
>JAQGAW010002146.1:0-16102 GCA_034698025.1 Phthiracarus crinitus | reverse complement strand
AATTAAACCGAAACCGCTAGCTATAGCACACTGGCGGTTTAAACCGCGGTTAAAACCGAACCGACGGCAACTTTAATAATTAGTTAATATTTTATTAATTTAGTAAAATCGTGAAAAATGTAATTGAAATTTAAAAAACATTAAATACTTAAATAACGTTTTTATTATTTTTACATTTTATCGATTGTTAAGCAAAGTTGATTTATTTATCTTAATATCAAATGTACTTAAATATATCCAAAATATTTCAATAAAAACTTTATAACTTACTATCAGTTTGTTCTCACACTCAAAGCAATAATGCAGACAACTTGTAAAATATAAACGTTCTTATGATTAGTTTTTTTAATTTTACATGACATTATAACATTTTTATATTGCGCAACGTTTAGACTAGATACTTCTTGTCATCATCAGGTGACTTATGCTGAATTAATTTATTTAAAAAATTAAAAAATTATTTAAAAATTCAGTACAAAATAAAACACATCTAAACTTCATAGAACTAAAAACTTAAATGAAAATATGGCAATAGTATGTGTTGCGAACAGGACTTATTTATTATTTTAAGTTAAAGGGAATTTTAGGACTGAATAACTGTAAATAAGAAACGCTAAAATTCCCTTTAAATGAAATTTAATACGGAATAGTTTTAGCTTTATTTCTAATTTTTTGAAATTGTAAAAACTTACACTTTCAAAATTAAACAGACAAAGATAAAATTTAGGCCGAGAAAAGTCTTGAAGTTTTGTAAAACGGTTTTTCACATAAAATAAGTTCAGAAAATTTCCGATAAAATGTTCAGAAATCTTTTGTCAAACGGAAATTTTGGTGTTTTATATCCAAAAAAATCCCAACTCCGTGATTATAAAAACTCAATGTGAGTTTATTTACAAAAATTGAGAGGGTATTAACAAAATCAAAATTGCATTGAATTTGAGAAAAACGAAGTATGAATTAATCAGTATGTTCTTGACATAAAGAATTAGTTTGTTTTGCTCAATAAATTTATTTTCTATTCATATTTACTGATTTATTAAAATAACTTGAAGTAATTAAATTAGACCATGTTTTCGTAGTTATAGTAAACTTAATTAAAATTTATCTTATCAGTTGAACTAATTCCAGAACAAATTTCAGTGCACAAACTTGTTACAAGCAAATTATATATTAAGATCGCAAAACAATTTTAGATATTTAATTGTTGGTTAATAACAATGTAAATAAAAACTAATTAAATTTTATAGAGTTATTTATAATTCATTGTGTAACAAATTTTATTATTGAATAGCTTCTTAATGTCTCACTTAATCACACCCGAAATTTTAAACGAATATCGGAATAATGGCGTGGTTTGTCTTAGAAATGTATTTTCGCAGTACTGGATCGATAAAGTAAAAGAAGGTATCGAATATAATATGCAAAACGGGAGCAAATTAGCTCAACATTTATCTAATGATGGCGAGAGTGGCATATATTTCTACGACCATAACAATTGGAAATCAATCAATGAAATAAAACAGTTTATTTTTGAATCACCAGCCGCTGAGATCGCGGCTGCACTCATGGAATCAGATAATGTGGTATTCTTTCACGATCACGTACTCGTGAAAAGTCCAGGAACTACTAAAGAGACGCCATGGCATCAGGACCAGCCTTATTATTCTTTTGATGGCAATAATGTTTATTTAGTTGCTTAATAATTCCAATCATAGTACATAAATAGAATAGTAATACAGTAATTAAATTACTTATAATGAATATATCCAATTATGATTCACTTATTTTAATACTGAGCGAATTATTATTATAACTTAATCTTTAGGTGTAAGGTTTAAGATAAAACTACAGATTATCGTCTAAACTCTAATCTCGGTAATAATATTGTATGTAAATTCCACTAATTGTTGTTTTAAAATATGTTTATCTACTCAGTTAAATATTATGTCTACATTTTGGTTTTAATTTTTAAAATTTATATTTACGTTATAAAATTTTTAATTATTTTGTTCGCATGCTTTAATTAAAATATATATATAAGATATGTCACAGGAAGCAGGATATATACTGATCCTCTCTATAAAAACTCAAATTAATTCATAAAAATTTTAAGCTATAAAAAATTTATCCTACAAAAGATGCAAAATCGAAATTTAGCCACAAGTTTTCAAGTACGATTAATATTAATCTTTTGATTTATAGGTTTGCTCGATTTGGATGCCTGTTGATTATTTGGTCGATCGCAAATTAAGAGTCATCATAATTTTATAAGACCTGTTATGCCAACACAATAACGATTTTTTAAATATCAGCATTTCCTTAGCTTATAATTGTCCCAATTGTATGCATTAACCTTTTAGAAACTCAGATTTTTGTGAAAATGTGGTTCTTGTTTGTTTATTACTGTATGAATGTTTTAGGCCTTTGGCTAAATTATAAGATATTTATTGCTGTTTATTATAAGTCAAAATTACAAATATTTTTATACAAAAAAGATGACATTGATTAAGGTTAAAAATTGAGGATATGACATAATTCGATTTTTTGTTTATTTCAAACAATTTTAAAAAGTTTTTAAAAAAGTATAAAAGCCTGTTATAAGTTTATCATAAATAAAAAATTAATAATCTTTATTTTATTTGTGATTTTTATTCATTCAAACCTAAGTATTATTTATAATACCCTATCATACTATGTTATATTAATCAATCATTTACAGTAAATTCTATCATTAGAAATATATATCGGATACAATGAAACTCATCATATTGGTTATATTGCTTGCCAGTTCTTTATCTGTATATTCACAATCACAGGAATCAATTACTGGAAAAATCAATTGCGATGCTTGTCAGGGGAATAATCTTGAGCAATGTCTTAATGGATGTAAAGGATTTTGGGGAAAGGCAAAAAATCTGTGTGAAAGAACTTGCTCTCAATGTCAAAGAGATTGCTTTACACGTAATTAATATTTAAAATAATTGTAATTTTATAATATAAGTATTTTTCGTTTATGACTCACTAAATTAATAAATAAATATTGTGTTTAGATAAATGTTGTATGCTATAGAAATCAATTATTGTAAAATTTTTATATGACATATTTCGTAGTTTATGAATTTAAAATTTATATGCAATTGGAATTTTTGAGTAATTAAAAATTTCTTTTTTTATTTTTGATTTTGTATGCATTTAATTTCTTATTTTTAAAGAATATTATTTATATTTAATAAATATTTTCATTTTTAATAGACTCGATTAGTGTTATACATGAATGCGTTATATTATATACGGTACTTATTGTAGTTTATATGTAAAGTTATTTAAATTAAAACTTAATTTTACAAAAATAACAAAACTTTTTTTAAAGTATTCAAATAAAATGTTCTTAAATGTCTTCCTCCTCCTCGAGAACAGCGTGATCACCATTAACAGGTGTCGGGTCTTTAGCAAAAAGTGCATTCAGTTCTGCATCGGTTGGATATCCACCACAACTAACGTTATTTTCAGATACCTTTCGCCACATATTCATTTTATACTCAAACTCAACAAGTTTTTTAATCGTTGGTTTACCAGTGCTAACCGATGTAATTGTTTGCTGTGTTGTCTGTGCAATGTTTAATTGCTGTAATGGTTGTAACGGTTCGAAAGAACTTATTGGTGCGATTGGAGCTAAAACTGGCATATTTGATGTATTATTTGGTATTACACTTAACCATTCTTTTGGAGCTTGAATATTACCATTGCTGTTATCAATAGGCATAAGTGCGGGCATTTGAGTCACAGTAACTGAATATTGAAAATCATATTAAAAGCATAATAGCATTGTAATGTTACGTAAAGTTTCTTACTCGATGGCAGTGGCGATGATGTTAAAGCTTTTAATTTTCCTAATATGTTATCTTCAGTGACTAAATTGGTGGGTAAAGTCGATGCACTAATAACTAATTGAGATTGAGATTGAGCTGAACTCGCAATTTCGTTATCTAATGGCAAAATTTTCACTTGAGTTTGAAGTGATTCAAGAGTGGGTGGAGCGGTAGACGACGAACCAAAGCCGGTATTAGGCTTTGTTTCGAAAATCAGATTTCCTTCTTTACTCATTTTTATAGACTGGCCAACAACCGGTTGATTAGCCAAATATCTGTAGTTATTATTAATGATAAAAGTTGGACCAATGTTTGAGTTAATGCTATTAGCATTTCCACCACTAATCGCATTAATTTTTTTCCTTTGCTCTACAAGTGGCGAACCCTCCACTACATCACCCGATACCACATCTCCCTCACCTTTTTTACTGGAAAACCGTAAGCCTACTTTGTATGGCGTTCGTGGCACTCTTCTTAAAGGTCTGCGCTGTTCGGGTACCGCTTTAATAATCTTTTTCGCAATTGCTTTGTAATACGCATTATTATCGTTTGCTATCGTTTTCATATATTTTTTATGCTTTTTGAGCGTTTTCTTATATTCGTCAAACTCTTTGATTGGTTTACATATGAATCCATCCGATTTTGAACATATCGAATCGCTAACGCAGTTTATTTGAAAACCGGGTATCAGATTGTGGCAACTTTCGAATAGACCTTAACAATAGAAATATTTGCATATAATTCTGTTCTTAAAATCATACTTTCGACATACCGTTTTCAATCACACAGTATGGACAACAGTTGCAATCATATTCTGTATTCGATTGCTTAATATATTTGCCTTTCATTAACCAACAGTTTTCCTGATTAACCCAAACACTACACTTTATTTTGTTGCATTCGTCCTCACAAACGGCTAATTTTGTTCTTTTATCTATTTCTTGTAATAGACTATTGCTGTAACTGCTGAACGTTTTGTCGAAAACGCTAATTATAATCAAAAATGATGATATGTTTAGCAGGTGTTTAACCGACATTTTTATAAACAATTTAATATGACGTGTTAACACGTTTTAGTTAAAATTAAATATTTTATTGCTAATTTTTTAGTGAATGTGTAGTTTACAAGCTCAAATACAATTCAAACACAATTTAACTGATGACAATCCAAAAACCTCTTTTATTTATAACATTCCATAATAATCGTAATTTTGTGGAATATGACTCGTATTCAATAATACTGTATATTGAACTTAGTTTAGCGAAATTTTTATTTTTCCAGTCGAGTACATGCCGTTTTAAATAAATAATAATTACTTACTCTTATATAAAAATAATTTAAAATTTTTGAATATTAAAGATTCAAAACTATAATTTTGTTAATTTATATTAAAAGGAGTGAAAAAACTAAACTAAAATAAAAATTGAAAAAACAGGATATAATTACGGTTTCAAACTTATTATAATTTAATCACTTATTTTTGATCATTTTAATTATACAATTATAAATAAACTAAAATGCGTTGATTCAATGCTTTACTACGAATATATGATATATTTAATATTTTTGCATAATAATTCAAAATGTGGCAACAATTCATATTTTAATGGCCGATACATTTAATCTATGATTTGTTTGTAAACTTGTTTTATTAATGGAACACTGAATCTATGATTGCAAATCAATTCTTCACCCACGCAATCATTAGCGCATGGTATCACTTGAGATAGAGGTTGTTGTCGTACAATTCTTCTTGCATTCATTTAAATCGTCAGCTCATTTATTTAAGCATACATCTTCGGCGCATTTTTTTAGCATACTTCAGTCGGGTCTCCAAACACTTGTCGATAAAATATGCTTGCAAACAATAGTGTAGTTGATATGAGTTTCATTATATTCTTTCAATTATAAATTAATTTTTTAAAAAAATTTCTACATATAAAATGTTAATAAGAAAATTAAAGTATATTACCTTTGATAACATAATAATAAATGTTTAACTTAAAACTTTATTTGAAAATTTTGTTTCAAATAAATAGTAATAATTTTGAGATTTTATACCTTTAAATCGGGAAATAATAAGAATGGAAAATTTACCCGAAAGATATTTTTTAACCTTAATTGAAGAGAAAAACTATATAAATGATACTTAATTTTTGATATTACTTTAAAAGCAAATAAAATATAGGATATTAGATTAACTAAGAATAAACCGGATGTCAATTATTAGGTTAATAATTGATGTTCGTTCGATTACTTGTAACCAAATATATCACAATTAAGAAAATTTTGAGGCTTTTTTAATGTATATATTTATTTATTTCGTTAACAATAATTTAAATCGATTAGTAGTACAATCAGATGTCATAATAGTTATTAGAGATAAAATCATATCATAAATTAACACAAAACAAAGGTTTATTAGTATTATTATTATTATTAAAAAATTTCCATTTAAAATGCATAGTCCAATAAATCCAGAAAAAAAGTAAATTATAAAGCGATTATAAAATGATTAAACAGACTGAACAACAGCCAGATTATTGGCCACACAGTTAACGGGTACAGTAACCGACTGTCGAATATCCACACGTTTATTCGCCAACTGTTTAAGCACTTGCCTCTGCGCGTCGATTATCAACTGTTGAGTGAATGTCGATTCTTTCGGTAAACAGTGGAAATTGAGTAACTGTTGAGTGGTCTGAACCGGAACCGAATTATAACATTCGAGCACCGGTTTTGTGGTGAAACAGATCATGTCATCGCGTTCGATGTACTGCGTGCGCATGCGTTGCAAGATTTTCTGTTGTTGAGCGTTAGAGCCATATAGTGCTTGGTTCTGTTCCGGTGATAATTGTTGGCCATTTTGTTTCGCTTGGACTTTCTCCTGTTGTTGCTGTTGTTTTTGGTTGAGTTCTTCGATGTTTGATTCCACTTCCAATACTTGTTTACGTCCTCTTTGGTTCAATTCCTCGTTAATGTCTTGCTTTACCAAAGTTGTCTGACCATTCTGTGTCTGCACTACTTTTACCACTTTCTTGTTAACCTGATTAACAATACCCGATTGTTGGTTCAAATCTTCCTGCTGTTGTTGCTGTGAGAAGAACTTCTGGTGTAATGGGCAACGTTTAAGTCCGTCGGGTATCGGTATTTGTTCGCAGTGTAGACCACTGAGAGCGTAACTGTTGGCAAAGTCGATGGAATCTTCGTAAATGCATTGATCGGGTCCAGCAAACTCTTCAGTCGCTTCGTCGTTATTATCACCACAAAGACCGCAAGTTATGCCTTGGTATTGGTTACCTATCAATACTTTAGCGTTCTTTCCGTCGTATAGCACTTGCAAGTTCTGGTTATCGATCTCAACCACAGCGATCGGATTAACCGCTTCTGAAACAGTCATTCTAAGGTAAATGCGAATATCGTTTTTGTTGCCTTCCAGTGTTATCGGCTTTCTAGCGGTTAATTCGTAAGTTTTTCCGTCGACCACCACTTGAAGAAGGTTTTGCTGTGTGGGTGGCGTTAACTTGATCTCGATTCCATTGGCCACTATAGTTACAGCTTTGGTCTTCGCTTCCTGGTCTAACTGTGACGCGTAGATCGCGAAACGTTCAAACGGTGAACAGTCTTTGGCGACCAAGTATTGACAAGGATTGTCTGGTATTTGATAGGTTACGTTATCGAATGTGCGCACATAGTCTTCCATTAGGTTACACGTGTCTGTGTATTGATAATCGGTTAACAGATTTGCGTAGATATGTCTGTACGGCACGAGTGACGATACCTTTAAACGAAATTTTCAAAATTTTTTGAATACAAATTATTTGTCATAAAAATATTAATCGCTTACTGGTCTAATATATGGCACATAGATTTTGCTGAATTGCGAATTTTCGTATGGTTTTTTGATCAATAAGTTAGCTAACGGTACGTTCGGGATTCTGGACGAGTACTGCGCAACCAAACGGATCTGATTGTTAGGGTTATCGACGTCCAGATAATTATTCTCCAAGTTTTGGTAAAGCGCTACTTTCAACGCTAAATCCAAGCGTTGGGTAACGTTAATGAACTGTTTGGGTAAGTTTTTGTATTTCATGTCCAGTATAATCTGGTTGAAGTAAGACTCCTCTAATATGGCGCGTTCGCAGGCGTAAGACAACGGTTGTCCCTGCGCTCTGTCGATACGGCACTGTTGGTAATACCAGTTTTGTACGTGTAATGGTGACGCTCCGTCTTGTACTGCCAGTCGATTAAATGGGATCACTTGATCTTCAGTTGTTTCCATAACACCGGTGATGATGACACCGCCGTCGTGTTGGCATTGCGGTCCCCAACCGGCTTGCGCTTGGATTTTCGCTTTTTGAGCCTGCATTGACGTTACATCGTAGTAGAACTCTCCGGGATATACAGGATAAGCGATAACAGCGTCCGCGCAGAACAGTGTTGGCACCTAAAAGTTATTTCAAAAATTTAGATACCGTAAGTTTTTGATATACTTTATAATATTTGATTAAACTCACGTTCATATAAACACCAACAGGCGATTTAATGTGACCGTCACTCTTCAACCAAATAGTCCTGTGGTCGTACGTGTGAACGTACAGCACATTAGCGGCATAGTATGTCGGTCTCGGACCTCTGGCTACTGCTGTGATCGCGAAATCGTGAGCAATAGTGGCCGGCACTTCTGACTGTTCGTTTTGGTTGGATCGGTCTTCCGATGACGAGTCTTCGTCCTCATCCCACGCCCATTCCCATGCGGAACGTGTTTTGAACACTAACTCTCTCGATATACGTTTGATCGATCGCTTTTTGAATTCTTGTCCTAAGATTAGTTTCATGACGTCGTCGTAATCGAAAACGGAATCTTCGAATGACGTGCTCTCATCGGATGCCGAAGAACTGCTACTACTAGATTCAGATGATTGAGACTGCGATGATCTTCGCTGTCTACTATTAACGTTTTCATTCTGATTATTGTTGTTCAGGTTATTTCTGTCGTTGTTGTTATAGATGTTGCGGTCGTTGTTGTTGTTGTTGTGATTTTTGTTGTGATTGTTGTTGTGATTGTTGTTGTGATTGTGATGTCTGTTTTTTCTTTCTTTTGATTCGGCACTGGAAACCGACGCTTTGCTGCCTGATCTCGAGCTGGATCTGCTTCCGCTCTCATTACTCGATTCATTGCTCGATTCGTCAGATTCTTTTCTCTGGTTATTTCGGTTTCGATTTTGGTTATTCAAGTTGTTGTGTTGGTTTTCGTTAACATTCTGATTGTCGCCATTATTATTATTATTATTACGGTTTCGGTTGTGCTGTTGATTTAGCTGCGACTCAGATGGCTGTACAACTTTACTGAATCGCGCTTTGATTTTACGCGTGATCTGCGAACCAGTCTTTGTCTTAAGCTGTCCGGCTTCGTCCACCTGTTGAGGACCTCGCGATGATTTCGATTTTTTGTTCGATGATCGGCTTTCGGATGATCTGCTTTCCGATGATTTACTGGATGATGATTCGTCACTCTCTGAATTAAAATTTCAATTTTTATACAATTATACACAAAAGTTATTAAAAGAAAATGTAATAATTCGTGATTACCGTCAGAATCAGACTCATTACTAGCGGATGACTCGTCACTGTCGTCATCATCAGCTCCTTCTTCATCCTCAGCCACCCATTTATATCTTAACGAAAAGTCGTAACCATAAACCGGTTCATTGAGGTCGGGCTGAAGCTGTACGTGTAACTCACGCGCTTGAAGACCAGGATTTCTGAAGCCTTCAACCAATGCTGGTATTAATCCCTCCTTATTAGCTGTCGGAGACAAATAGAAGGGCTGGTCGTGCCACACATCCTCAGAATTTAGCTGTACGTGAACACCTAATCCTAGTAAATCTTGTCCGAGTTTGTTATCGTATTGGAACGGAACTGCCATTGTTTTAATTGGTTCGGCGTCTTGTAGCCAATTGCGATCGGGAGCGCCAGCAATGTTAGCCTTAGCGATGAAAGTGCTCGCTTGTGTCTTATGATAAACGATTTCTTGCGGTATTTTCGGTATGAACGACGAGGTGAACAAGTTCTTTGGTCGAACGTATCCGATGCTTACTTCAGCGGGAAGTGTGACTTGAGTTGTCTTTTCCACGTGAACGCCATAGCTTTGTCTGTTCGCAGGATTAATGGCGAACATGAAGCTATAGGATGAGTAATAGAATGACGGCTGGATTAGTGCTGTGAAGTTGACGCCAATCGGGTATATGGTCTTCTGTCCAGTAGCCAATTGGAGCTTAGCATTGTCTACTTTGATCGAAAAGATCATAGGATGGCGATGAGTGATCACTACAGGTAAACCTAATTCGGACGGCACTACTTTGTAGAGCTGTGACGGCATTATTAGCTTAACGTAGTGGAAGTTAGCGCCTTGTGTTAGAGCAGCGGCGATGTCTTTTAGCGAGTCTTCCGCGTCATCGATCAACTGTTGGATGTATGCGCGGTCTAAAGCGTAATAACTGGTGCGATCGAACAGTTTGACGAAAACGGTTGCTTTCGGTTCGTCGTCTGTTCTGTAATTCAGATTCAATTTATTTTTTAACGCTTCCAATGCTTGTTGCACTGAATCGGCATTTCGTTTGTTAATTCTTCTATCTTTGCTCTTTGCTTGCATTCCTTCAAACATATCGGACAGCAATCCGTTTGGTTCTAACACGCGTTTTACTAGTGATTCGACACCTTTAGCGTTGAATCCTAACTGAAGCAACTCGTCTTGGAATGGACCGTTCGATTGACCGACACTCAAATAGCCTGATCTGGGAATTTGGGAGATATTGTTCGATACCCATTCGGTCAGAGTGTAGAGACCGTAATCGCGTAACTTTTCATAATAGTCTGCGCCCAACATCTTTGAGTATTGCATACCGTGTTCTATATTTGGTGCGTGATTGTACGCATAGGCGGCATTGCGAGCCATTTTCTCGAAACATGGCAGCGAAAAGTTGCCGATAGTCTTAAGAGCTGAGTATACGAATGACTGTACTTGTCTATTGTTTTCGAAGTAAAGTTGAGACGCGATTCGCTCCAGAACTTGTCTGTCGGCGTCAGCGAACAGCAGTGTAGTGAAAGCGGCAATACGTATCTCGTATGAGTTGGATGGGTTGTTATAGACTGGTAACACCAGAGGAAGCACTTGTTTGGGGTAGTATTCGGTGATGTGTGCCAACGCATAGATGATCACTTGTCGAACGAAATCGCATTCCTCTCCGGTTCTGCTTTGATGTTCGACCACATATCCCGGACAGTTTTGGGGCGAAACTTCTCCGGATATGTATGGCTCGAAGAATGGCAACACTTGATACACACCCATATGAGCTAATGTTTCGATGAGTGCCATCTTTTTGTAGTATTGTTGCTGCTGTTGGAACAGTCTTCCGATAATCTGCACATACCTGTGAGTTTATAGTGTAAAATTGAGTTTGAGAATACCAGTTAAATTTTATTTTTTAATATTTTTCATCTAAATGATCATACTTTTGTATATCTTGTTCGTCACACACATCCTGATTGAAAGCGCTTTCCCATGTGGCAGATCTCTTCATTCTACCAGAGAAACCAGTTCTCTGTTGCTGCGTAACTAAAACTGCAGGCAAAACTTGTTGCACTTTAACTCTCTGCGGATTTTGCGGGTCAGACGGCTGTACAACAAGCTGTGCGGGAAGATTGCGTTTATTATACGGAACATTGTTATCGTCAGGAATATCTCCGGGAGTGTACTGTCTCTTAACGCACGCCTCCTTAACCATTTTACCGAACGCTATGCCAGTAGAAGCGGCTAAATGTCTACGGTTTTGTACTTTTGGATTCTGGAACAGTTCCAAGTAGGCATCAATGGTGGCGATGTCGGGTAAGAACAGGTTTTGTGGAACTGCTTCCACTAACTCTTTGGCCTCATAAGTGGTCACTTTGTTTTGTTCGATCAACAATTTGACGAAAATGGCCGCCTGATTGCTTCCGGCCAATGGAAGTGAGTCTAAGAATAATTTGCGCACCACTTGTTGCTTTTGCGATGCTCTGTATGATTGTCCTTCTTGTGCCACGTCTTCAAATAACTGTTCCAATGCGGTAACGGGTAAAACTGCTAATGCATTGACGATTTGTACTGATTTCGCCATCGAATCTTTCGAAACAGCGACATCACCGGCAACAATGTCTGACGCCAACGAGTCGAGCAATTCTGGGATCACATTACTCAGTTCAGCAACATTTGGCTGACCGAATAAGTGATAGTATGGTATGTCTAATGGAGCCTTAGGTCCAGCTGGCAATTGTGGCTTTGGTAATCTGAACGCTAATTCATTGTGACGCTAAATAAATTTAAGTATAAATTATTGTAAAATATGAGTTAACAGTTTATTTGTTTTCAACACATACTTGAGGTCTAGGAATGGACTGGATTTGAACGCCAACAGATCCGGCTTCAACTAAGCTAACATTTTGCTGAACAATAACTAATAATTCGTCGCCATAGTTATTGTACGACACTTTTCCTTCGCTGTAAATGTTTTCGATGATTGGGTTTTGCTGTTGCAATGAAATATTATAGTAAACAAAGTTGAATGAATCGACCGGTGATTCCTGGGGCTCTTGACCGCACGGACAACCGCTCATGAATGGGTCGTTCACGTCATCGGGTGTCGGGTAATAGCCGGGAACGGCTGCGAATGATTTTTCTTTTCTGCAAACCCACGGACAACCTCTGACGTCAAAGTTGTCGTTCACTATTGTCGGTTCTGTCAGACAGTTCTTGTAGTTTCGTGTTTTTGTCACATTGAGCACGAATTCTTGTTCAGAGTTCAAATCGTTGACGTATGGAATGTTATTGATTTCGTAGACTGTTTCACAGATACCGCCTATTCCTTCCTGTAATATCATATTTGTTTTCCGCATTAGTTTTTATTAGATTAAACTCGATTTCAATTCAAACACTTACTTCATAGATTGGGTAAACAGTGAGATCCAAATCAATTTTCGGCACTTGATTATTGTTCACAGATCTTATGATCTTTTTCGGCGTCAGATTGATGTTGAATAAGCTAAGAATGGATTTCTTGATGTTTAGAGACCATTCAGGCTCTGACTGATCGGCTTCGAACGCCACAACTTTGCCGTCGTTGTACACGAAACGGATTGGTTTCGTCAACTCTTTCGTGTACTGCGGATCAGGCAAGTGATTCATAACGAAGTATTGCTGATAATTGATCGGCACCTGACCATTGTGTTGACCAATGCGTACGTTTGACAGCTATTCATTCGAGTAATCAATTAATTTTTCATATAATATCAGTTTAACTTTTATTTCTTTTCTGAGTGAAAATTTACTTTAAGTGCGATCACAGAATCGCTGATTGGCTGCAAAATGAGATCCGAAAGGATTTCGAAGCCCGAGTATTGATTTGCCAATTCTGGGATACCAGTCAGAAGTCGACCTGAGTATTCGTAGAGATAGGTTTGGCCCTGAGTTAAGCGAATCGGTTGCTGAGGCCTGTTCACCGGACTCAGTGATACTAAAATCAAATTATAATTGAATTAAAAAATTTATAAATGAATATTTCAAAATTTTTTCATTACCGAATGACAGCAGAGCGCAAAGCGCTAAAGATAATAAAAACTTCATGATTCTTTACACTTTCCACGCACGAGATAGATATATAGCCGTCTTTCTCGATATTCCTGGCTGTTCACGATTGATGGGAACACTCCAAGAAAGTGATGAGAAAGTTTGGTTGTAGACATGCGTTTATATACGCATTTAATTTTGCATCGTTCGACTGTATGTATGATCAAATCAGTGGATAAGCAAACTGCTGACAAACATTTTACTACTCTTTCTCGGAAATGCTAACAATGCAACAAATTTAGTTGATATTGTATAAAATTTATTTTAATTCACCATTTTTCTAATCTTGATAATTGATGTTCGTTTTCGGTTTGGAAAATAATTAAAAAATTTTTATAAATAAAAACTCATTAATTTCTTTTTTAAAAATTATATAATATATAAATTGTTTAAAAAAACTCTAATTAAATCTAACAATAATATTGCAAAAAAAATTTATTTTACATTAACGTTATTTTATTGTATTATTTTTAAATAGTAAACCGAAAATTGTCATAATTATCGTGCTTCAATTTGTAAAATATTGCTAAATTCATGAATTTATCTCTTACTTCCGTCGTAATAAAAGATTAATTCATTCATTAGTGTTTTGTATGCATCTTTAAAGTTTAATAGTAACTCGTTTTAAGAATTTAATTTTTAATATTTAATTTAGTTTGTTTGCTATAAGAAATATATTTTTACGTTCGCTTTTTTTCTTTTTAACATTAATTTCTCTATTTTTGTGAATTTTTTTGCCTTTGTGAATAGCAGATAGATTTTGCTTTCATAAAATTTAGGTAATATTAGAATTTTAGAATTAACATAATTCTCAGTTTCTTTTTTGCATATTTGCTTCCGTTATTAGACAATGCGAATTTCTCAGTGATATCATCTTTGTATTTAATAATGAGTTTTGTTATTGTCTATTCTTGAACATTGTAAGGGTTACAGAAATTAAGATCGAAAAAAATCTTATAATTAAGGGTAGTTTAAGAATCAGTTTATTTAGCAAGTCTTATTGAATTAAATTTAAAATTATAATTCTATTAAGAAATATTTATTATAATACAATGTAAAATACAAATTTAAATTAGAAACTTCTAAATTTAATAAATTGCTATCGTAATTGAATTTATTCCATTTGCAGTTTGCAAAAAAAGATTAGATATAATAACATTTTAATTTACGAAGCTATGCATATAAGCATTTTTCAAAAGCACACACACAAAACTAGGGTGACTTCATTGTAATGTTGAATAATTAATTAAATTTTCAATTGTTTTATCTAAAATTTATGTTTATATAGACTAATATGTTTTACTATAACTTCAAAATTAATATAATTGAACTACTATTTCATTAATAGATAAATCAAGTTTCAATGTTTATTTTGTCCCAAAAGGAAGTAATGGAATCAAAGTTTAATTTTTATCAAAACATTTTTAAATTATCATCAAAAATTAATTTAACTCAGCATAGAATAACCGTTGAATCATGATTTAAATAAAATATTTACGCGACGTGTTCCGCGATCATAACTAAAAGTATGATATTTTTCGGTCCTTCAACTTTATTATAAAATTGATAAAAATACAGTTTTTTAGACATAAAACTGTAAAGTAATTTTCTAGTTTTACGTACATATATTAGAGTTACACGACAACGCGTAAAATTTAAAACAATCATTTTTAAAAATGTTTTTAACTCCAAAATATTATTATAACCAATATTAGATTTAAGAAAAACATATGCAATTGTGTAAGAAATCAACAATTTTCTAGTAACTGATACATATAATCCTTAAAATTGAAGTTAGAAAGTGCAGTATTAAATTATATCATAATTTTCAAAATCATTAAAATGAATCATAATTCATAAAACTTAAGAGGTTGTGGTTATACCACGATCTAAATCGCAATTTAATCGGTGTTTCGGTTACCGTATAAATGATTTTATAATGTTTTAGCTGTGAATATGTAGTTTAAATTGGTAAGAAAAAATATTTTTAAACAAAATAATTAATGATGAGAATAAGCTCAAGCTCAGATCCGCTAGCTCAAGCCTAATGAAAAACTCATTTAACCTTTCTGAGCTTGTAGTACAAGATCAAAGCTCATACAGTTGAGAGCTTGAGCTTTTTAAGCTCAAGCTCGTTTTTGTGCTGCAGAGCTTTATGAGCTTAAGTTGAGCTTATGTTTAGAATTTTTGCAAAATATATTAATTTATATTTCATTATATATAATGTTTTTAAGTATGTATTGCATATTTTAATGTAATGCCATTCTTTAGGAAACACAAATCATCAGATAAGCTCTCATAACATTTTTTATTTAATGAAAATTAAATTTTAAATTTTGTTTAAACCGAAAATTTTGAACATTTTTATTTAGAAGTAAGCTCAAGCTCAAGCTCAAGCTTAATTATTTAATTTTTTGAGCTCCGAAAGATAAGCTCAAACTCAATGCATCCCAGAATTTGATCTAAGCTCAACCAGTTCAAGCTCTAGCTCTGGATAAATGAGCTTATTCTCATCTTTAAAAATAATAATACATTAGAAATAAATTGATGATTTAATTATTTTGTTTCGTA
>JAQGAW010002145.1:0-16109 GCA_034698025.1 Phthiracarus crinitus | reverse complement strand
TTGTTTATTACTATATTCGCGTCGGTTTCCCAGTGAAATTGTAATTGTTATAATCTTATATCTAAAGAATAGAAATCGAAAAGTGTGAAAGAAATTTCCGATCAATTGAGATCAATAAGAAAAATCGAATTTTTAAAATAATATTTCAATTAATCCAATTTTGTTTATTATAAATTTGACGTCGTTTTCAAAAAAAATTATAACTGTTATAATTTTATATATATTGAATAAATTTTTAAAAGTGGAAAAGATATTTCCGATCAATTGAAATCAATAAGAAAAATCGAATTTTTTAAATAATATTTCCAAAAATTAAATTTTGTTTATTATTATTTTGACGTCGGTTTCCAAGTAAAATTATAATTGTTATAATTTTAAATATATAGAATAGAATTTGAAAAGTGGAAAATAAATTTCCGATCAATTGAAGTCAATAAGAAAAATCGAATTTTTTAAATAATATTTCCATCAATAAAATTTGGTTTATTATTATTTTGACGTCGGTTTCCCAGTGAAATTGTAATTATAATAATCTTATTTCTAAAGAATAGAATTTGAAAAGTTGAAAATAAATTTCCGATCAATTAAAATCAATAAGAAATATCGAATTTTTTAAATAATATTCCCATTAATTAAATTTTGTTTATTATTAACTAGACGTCTGTTTCCAAATAAAATAAACTGTTATAATTTTAAATATATAGAATAGAATTTTAAAAGTGGAAAAGAAATTTCCGATAAATTGAAATCAATATAAACAATATTGGTTATTACTATGTAAAAATTCCAAATTAATCTTTTGAAAATACTTTGTGTAAATGTTGAAATTTTTTTCAAAAATGCATAATATCTAATAATTTAAAACAATTTCGAAATGTTAGAAAAGATTTATTAACTTAAAAATTATTGTAATTAGATTAAAATTATTAGATTTTTTCTATAGTAAATACTTTTATTTAAATCTATATTGAAAGGGTAAATATATTTTACAATCTATTTTATAATACATATTCAATAGAATAACTTTGTAAAGTTATTTGTTTTGATTTTATTATAATTTTTTGAACTCAAAATTAGATATTTTATATTTGATTTGATTAAAAAGTAAAATCAAATTGTTTTAAAATAATTTTGATATTCTAAAAAATAAACTATTTTATTTAAACTTATAATTTATATTTAAAACTTTTTTACTAAACAACTTTTATCTTTTTAACTTTCAAACAAATCCATGATTTTTTTAAATAATTGAACAAATCCTTGAATTTATATAATTTAGTGAAATATCCTTGATTTTATTTTTATGCAAATCATTGAGTTTATATTATATTGTTATGTTATTTTAATCGCATTTAATTAATTCGCCATTACTTCGAATGTTTATTTAGTTTAATTAACGTTTGATACGATTTTATTAATAATAGCGATAATAAATAGTATTATTCAATAATAGTATTAATTGCATCAATGTTTTACAAATTGTATAATTCATGCCAAAATGGCGTTAAACACAATTCAATTTCAATAATAATTATATTTCAATGTTAACGGAATGAGCGACAGAACAGCACTGAAAATGTGCTCAAATTAATACGTATATTCAATGCATTTTTTACATTATATTGCATTACATGACTTGTTAGTGAACTGACTAACGAGTCATCTCATTTTAAAATAATAGACATAAATATTGTCACTTCACTCTTCCCTGTCTTATTAAATTAAACACGGGTGTGATATGGTTCGATTTGTTATACGTGATTGACCGATGTTTGACCAGTTTCTAAATTTTTGATTTCAAAATTCACATCATTTTTTAGTTTACGAATTACTTTAAACGGTCCTTCATATTTGGGTGTAAGCTTGTTATTCGATGGATGGTTGGATGGTATTCGCTTTTTAACCAAATCATTGATATTCAATATTAATGATGGATGCTTAAGATCGTAATTCTTTTTACAAATCTCTTTAAATTTGTTGCTTTTAGCTGTAGTGATGCTTCGGATTGTATCGATATCTGTGTTTCCAGGTAAATCATTACCGAACATTAGCTGAATTGGTTTGAAACCCGTAACTGTATGAGCTGTGTTTTTGTAGTTCAACACCACATCGCTCAAAACTGTAGACCACTTTAAGTTTGGTTTATCTAAAATAGCCATACGAATACCTTTGATTAGTTAATCTAAAAATTATTTTGCTTAATCAATTCTATTTCATAGATAAAAAAATAATAAATGATTTTATTATGGAAAACGAAGTAAGTAAAGTAACAAATAAAATAATAAAATCTAATTAATAATATTATAAATATAAATTACTGATTTTAATATTAAGTGAATAAGTTTTATATTTTTCATAATTTTGGCCTTGGGATGCTCCCTCGAAAAACTCGTCGACTTTAACCGACAATTTTCAAAATTCTCGATTTTTCATGGGGGGTCAACTTTTTTCAAAATTCTAGGGGGGTCAACCCTGATCATAGATAAAAATATAATAACCATTAATTTTATTATAGAAACCGTTGTCAGGAAAGTAAAAATCAATAAATATAATCGATGAAATATTTTTATTTTTATTAATTTTTAACAAATTTCTTTAATGATCGAATATTTATTTTTTGCTTAATTAATTCTTTTTCATAGATAAAAAAATAAAAATTATTTTTATTATAGAATCTGTTGACAGGAAAGTTAAATACAACAAACTAAAATAGAAAAAATATCTTAATTAAAATGAATTTCTAATAAAACTTAGCTTATAGAATCTTTATACTTTGTTTAATAATTTCTATTTTATATATAAATGTATAGTAATTAATAGCTTTATAATTGAAACCATTGTCAAGAAAGTATCAAACCAGAAACTTTAATCGAAGAGATATTATTATAGAAATGAATTTCTAACATATCTATTTATTGAACGAATATTTATCTTTTATTTAATCAATTATATTTACTATATATAAAGATATTATATTTTAGATTTATTATGGAAAACGTTTTCTTTAAAGTAACTGACAATATACAATAATTTTAGAAATATTTTTATTGAAATTACTAACAAAATTCTTTACGAATCGAATCTTCATCTTTTGTTTAATCAATTCTATATCATAAATATTTTTTATTATTTTTATTATAGAAACTGTTGTTAGAAAAGTAAAAAGCAATAAACTATTTTCGAAGAATTATTTTTATAGAAATGAATATCTAACATATTTTTTTTTATTGATCGAATCTTTATCTTTATTTTAATCATATCTATTACTTAATATTATATATTAATGATAATTATTATTATTATTTTATGGAAACAGATGTAAGAAAAGTAACAAATAAAATATTAAAATCCAAATAATTTTCTTATAAAAATAAATTTCTAATATTATTCGTAAGTTATCTTATATTTATTTTTTGTTTAATCATTTCAAATTCATAGATAAAAATAAAATTTAAAATTTAATCATTGAAAGCTTTGTAAGGAAAGCAGGAAACAATAAACTTTAATCGAATAAATATTTAATAGAAAGAATTTCTAACAAATTTCTTTATTGATAGAATCTATATCTTTATTTTAATCAATTCTATTTAATATATAAAAAGATATTAATTATTAGTTTTATTATGGAAACCATTGTTAACAAAGTAACAAAGAATAAAATATAACAGAAGAAATATTTTAATAGAATAGAAAACAAAACGATTATCTTAAGTGATATAATATCTGTTTTTTACTTATTGATTTCTATTTCGTAGATAAATAGATATTAGTTATTAGTTTTTTTGAAACCTTTTTCAGGAAATTAACGACAAAATATTAATATCGTAGAAAATTTTTTTAATAAATGAATTTCTAACAATAATCTATAGTTTTCCCATTTTAAAATTAAAATATTTAACTTTTTATAAATAAAATTAAACTTAAAAGAATAAAATAAATATTCACTCACTATAAATAAATAATCAAAATCTTAGGTATAAAAATAATTTTCCGTGAATAAAAATTTGTTTCTTTCTTTCTTCGTATCGTCTTACCATTTCAATATAAAACATAAAAACTTTATTACTAAAATAGAGAATTGGAAAAGCATAAAATAATTATCCGATTTCTAGAAATAAATAAGCAAAATCTAATGAAGTTAATTTCCAGTTAACAAAAATTGTTTATTAATTTCTTTACATCGGTTTCCCATATTATCAATACTTGCTAAAACTTATTTCAAATAAAAAGTTTTATATTAAATATTTCTAGTCATCAAAATTTTTTAAATAGTATTTTCAATCTAGTTAATAGAAACAAATTTAATCGAAACGAGTAATAAAGTGATAAAATCGCATCCGAAGAATGAGCATAGAGTCGTTGCCAATATTTACTAGTTTAAAGTGAAAAATATATCACCAAAGGATAAATTTAATAATAATGATCCGTTAATATTGATTTAAATTTAAACTATTTCTGATATATATATTACTTATGTTTTCTTAATTTATTTTAAATTTATTTAAATTAATATTTAATCTTATATTTATAATATACTTTTAATTTATTAAAAAAATTGCTATTAAAATAAGTTTTTATTTTCGTACATCAATAATAGAGGTTTTAAGGTTTTTTCTTAATTTTTAATGATAACATCAATTTTCAATATAAAAAAATTAACAAAGTTTTTCTACTCTTTTTTCAATTATTTCTCCTGTTAAAACTTTTCATCACGTAAAATACAATACATAGTACGTAAACATATTTAATTCAATATTACGTCACATTTCATATGCACTGATTATAAACGGTTTGTCAAAGCCGCGTTTGCGATTTTTCGTAATGCGCTTGCGATACCATACTCTTACATTCACTTTACATATCATAGCATTATGCTAGTTATTATTGAATGCATTTCGCCATAAATATAGTCGTTATTTTATCTAAGTTATAAGTTATAGCGATGTAATATCTAGATTAGTGGTAGTATGATTGTGAACGCAAGCGCATTAAGAAAAATCGCAAAATGGGGCTTTGATAGACTGGGTATTGTACTGATAAACAATTTTTTTAATCGTTATTGTCAAATAGAAAATACGAATGTAATTGAACGCTACAGCTAACAGTGAATTGTTTTTTTTCGATTTCCAAAAATACTATAATTTTTGGTCAACAACTCTTCTGTTCTATTTGAAATTAATCACCTAATAATAGTAAATTATAAATATTATTTTAAATTACTATTAAAATATAACAATTTAAATTTGTGAAAATAACAATCCGAGTAATAAATCGTATTTGACGATAAATAATAAAATGTTTTGTTAATGAAAACTTATCCCATATTATGGCGGGATTATATGTTTTCAATGGTGATGTTTACTAACAAATTGAAGTCATCAATATTTTATTATTAATGTGAAGTAAAATAATTTTAAAACATTTTTATTGAAGAAGTATAATAATTATGTGTTCGTTTAGTAGAAATAGTTTTGATAGATTTGGTGATGACTTGTGTCAAGAAATTTTAAGTTATTTATCGCTTAGTGATTGTTTTCGTTTACAATTCGTTAACAAACAATTCAATCGTTTAGTGTTTATTAAACAATATCGACTCGCCATTTATGATGGTAAAATTTTTAATGATAAAGATATTACTGGTAATAAAAATGCAATAATTAAAAAGTTGTTTAATAACTACGGATTAAGAGGACTCGACACAACTATTAATTATAATGTATTGAATTATGTGATGAAAAAGTGTGTAAATATTAATTATATTATATTTGGAGGCAAATATATTTTATGCGACCAAATAATTAATATAATAACCAATACATGTAAACATATCAAACATTTACGTATCAATAAGTTTGATAGTCTGTTAGATATATCAAACGAATGTTGGAAAAGTTTTGCATTAAAAAGCCTTCAAAACTTAATAACACTTAAATTTGGTTACAACGTTTCTAATAATATGTTCTCAACAATATTACAATTTTGTCCGAAAGTTAAATACCTGAATTCAATGTATTTTGTTGAAGATAATTTTAATAACTATTTTGACACAAATAAAGCATTTGTTACAAATATTGAAAAAGTCCATCGCTATAATGTTATGGATAATAAATTAATAAGATTTTCTGATCATTTTAGGCATCAGTTAAAATCATATAGTGTTTATTTTTCAAATGATATTGATATTTACACAGCTATGCATTTGACAAAATTTGAAAATCTTGAATATCTTTGTTGTAATTTTTTTCAAAGCAGAAATAATAATTGTATTGAGTTATTAAAACAAATTGGTTTGAAATGTTTGCGATTAAATGTTTTAAAGATTCGGAATCTTTTTCAACCAATAAACCAAGTATTTAATTATGGTTTTCAATCGATAAAAAAATTAATAATTATAAACTGTAATATATCCGAAAATTTTGAATTTTTGAAAAAACTAATTTATTTAACTGTTTTAAAATTAAGAATAAGTACGATTGAAAGTTATTTAGGATGTATTATTGGTTACGATGACATTAACAAATATTTGTGGACCGCTGATATTCACATCTATTTACCGCAATTAAAGTGTATTGATATATGTATGTATGGATTCTGGGTAAAACAAGAAAAGTATTTGATTAATGCTATGAATAATATCGAAAAAATGCAATATTTATCCGAAGTAAAAATTGGCTTTCGGAGCAGATCTACTGATGACATAAACACTATCACTACCGATGATATTATCTTATTTATAAGAAATTGTTTAAGTATAAGAAGAATTGGTATTTATCCGAAAAATTTAAATATTAACAAAACAAGAATTGAAACATTTATTCAATTGAATAATAGAAAAATAACTGTTAATACATTAAAATGATTTTATTAATATGTTATATTACTGGATTTAGTATATTATGTAAACTTAACAAAATTCAAATTATAAAATTTTTTGTAGGAAATTGTAAATAAAATTTTAAGTCGATATTATAGCAATAGAATCAAATCTTTTGTTAAACTATATTTCTTTACCAAATATATCATATTTCTTACTCATTATTCTCTCTAATAGCTTTGTTTTGAAATTCGTTATAGATTACATTGAAATCTACATAAAAGAGATAAATCTTTATGAGTAAATAACCATGAAGTAAAGATAAAATTCAATTCAAAGTTAAACAATTGTAATTTTTTTTAATATTAATTAATAATAATAAAATATAAAAAATTATAAATGATATAATAATAAATAAGAATTTTTTTAATTATCATTTATTAATTATTAATCTATTAAAGTTATTTTAAAATTTATATTTAGGTTTAATTGATAATTAAAGTTTTGAACATTAGATAAAATTGAACATTGTTTAAATTTTATTATAAATGTCTAAGTTTATATTACAAATTAAATTATTTTATTCTTTGAATAGATAAAATATTAAAAATTATTTGTATATATTTTATAAATATTTGTCTACTTTTTACTAAAATTACAAATGCAGAAAACAATTAATTTAATAAAGTGAAAGTTTATTGTAATAAAAATAATTTTTATATGACTTTTGACTTTAAAAAAGCCATATTATGGATTTGCCTTTGTACGTCCGTCTGTCACACCCTACTCTGACCCCAAATGAAAATCCCTTTATTAACATAATAAATGCCTTTTCCAATCCAAAAGACTCCTATCTTCAATAAAATAGACTCCTATCTTCGGAAAATCCCTTTATTAATATAGAGAAAAAATGCAAAAAAATCTATAAAAATGCGAAAAAGACTCCTATCTTCAAAAAAATCCCTTTATTAATTTAAAGAATAAAAAAGACTCTTTTCTCCAAAAAATTAATTTTGGCAGTAATATCTTATATATCCAAGAAATTTTTACATATGCCAATTTTTCGCTGTATAGTGAGGATTTTTTGACATATGCCAATTTTTAAACTAATAACTAATAATAACGCAAAATAACGAAATAAAGTGGCATATGCCGAAAATGTCTATGAATATCGAAAAATAACGAAATAAAATTACATATACCGAAAATGTCTAATAATATAGAAAAATAACGAAATAAAATTACATATGCCGAAAACGTCTATTAATATCGAAAAATTACGAAATAAAATGGCATATGCCGAAAATGTCTATTAAATCCATATACTAAAATAGAATGGCGTCAGCTATTAATATTCAATAATACCAAAAACCGAAATAAATCGGGATCTACCACTAATATCTAATGATATCAAAAAATAACAAATTTAACGAGAGACTAAAAATTATCTAAAAATCAAACTGCAAAAGTCATATATTGTGACCGTTTCGACCTTGTTTTAAATGTTAATTTTTATTTCAAGCTTCAATTACTAAATAATCGTTTATTATTTTAAATTTATTTAATGAAACCTGTATTTTTCAACTTTATTTAATTATTTCCATGAGTTTATTTAATTTACTAAATAAATCCATGAGTTTATTTAGTTTTCTGTAAATCCATGACTTTTTTATTTTGTCAAAAAACATTGAGTTTTTAAGGTTTTTTAACAAATCCTGTACTTTTTTAATTTACTAAAAAATCCTTGATTTAAATTTTTCTAAAAATACCTTGAATATTTTTTAAACAAATAATTAAACAACCTTATCAAATATCCTTGAATTTTTTAACAAATTTTTTAAATAATTTTGTTTTCCTATAAATAATACTACATTAGAGAACTTTTATTACATTGCAGAACAGGTTTATATATAACATTGAATGATTTATATTATAAAATAATTTTATATTTTCAAATTTTATTAACTTCAAGATTTTTTCGATTTTATTTTCAAAATTAAAATATTACTTTCAAAAATATTTTTTGCTTAATCAATTCTATTTCATAGATTAAATGCTAAATAATAGAAATATATTCTATTAACCGTTATTGTCATTGTTTTAATACATTTACTTATTTTCTAACTTATTGTTTCGCTTTTTAAGTTTATTTAACATATTGCTATCGTTTCATATATTAGCAATATATCCCTATTTAAGCGCTTTCATACATATTCACTTTAACTGTTAACAGCTACTCTCAAGCAGTTAACACATATACTTACATGCTCTTAAACAAATACAATCACTCAATACAGTTCACATTTACATATAACACACGCGTAATATTGTATTTTTTAAGCGTTTTAATAAATCGCAATTAGTAAATGAAATCAGTGACCATTTATTCGTATATTTTATAGTATCGTGAAGAGCTTAAGATATTTGATATTCGGGTATTTAAGAAATCGGCAGTAATGGGTCCATAATTGCAACACCTTCGTTGATGTGATCTTTGTTTTATGATATTACTGTTAACATGTGATAAATTTTGCATTTACAGTTTATTAATGTTAAAGACTTACATATTTTTGTTTAAACGAGTTATATAACCATAATATAACTTATGTGAATATTTCAAATCATCGATATAAGCTTTTCATACATTCCTCCAGTAATAATGTTCTTTTTTTTTCAATTAAAACAATATTCCACTCCTCTTTTCTGCTATATATATAAAGGATTATTAAAAACTGAATTAGAATTAATCTAATAGGATTCATTTATAAATGTAAATATTTTATTACTTTCAACTTTTTTCAACAAATTGTATCTCTAATTTAATTTAAAATTTTGGTTAATTATTTATTAAAGGAATAATTATTAATATTTAATTGTTTACCTAAATTTTAACTGAAAATATTTATTTTTAAAATCACTATATACAATAAAGAACTTGAAATTATTTTTCTGATATTGCTTGGTAAAAATACGCACATATTAATATTTTACAATTTGAACAATCGCATTCCCTTGTTTTAACATTTTGAAATAGTTTAATTTACCTTAAATATGCGCTGTTAAATTATTTTAACCATTTAAAACTTATTATCCAACAACTTGCATTACATTCAATAGCATGAAATAATCTTTGTAAAAAAAAGCTGTTTTGAGATTTCATTGACACAATAGTACAAATTAATCTTCAGAAACAAAAAGCATTACGTATTTTTTCAATTTTGGAATAGAAATGATGTATTGAATATATTTTAGCTAATAAATTTATATTAAGAATATAGAATAATAAAATTTAAATTTTTCTAAATCATAATTTATTCAACTAATAACAAAAGAAAATTACTTATCTCATTTTAAAATTGATAATATTAAGAAAATTTTTATGTGTTATAAAATTTTTAACAATCTGTATATAGGCCAAACCTTATTTTACATACTGCTCCACCCCTTTATTGTAAAGATAAAATCGTATATATAAATAAAGAAATTGTATATTAAATCCGGATAAGGTGGGACGATACAATCTTTAAAATTTATATTTTTTTGAATTGTAAAAGTATTTCTATGTGCATCAATTCTTATAAATTTAATACGAAAAATGTTCTAAGATTTGTAATAGTATTTTCTTCATTTTAATTAATAGTGTAAATATTAAGTTCACATCTAAGAAGAAAATTTTATTAATAACAAGCAGACAAATCATGTCTATATTGTTTTAATTGTAAGTACTATTAAAATTTTTTTATAAAAATTTAAATATAATTTCCAAATTGTTTTAGTTATATAATTCAAGTTTAAAACAAACTAATTAAAAAGATTTTTTGTTATTCTTAAAGATTATTTTTTTTACTAAAAAATTGTTTGTTTTTAAACTAAAAATTTAAAAATTACGTTCATTTTTAAATTATTTGGAAATATTTTTATCAAAATGAAAGTATAAATTATATTTTTCAAAAAATTAGATTTTTTAAAATAATAATTTGTAAACATTTTTTTATTAAAAAGATTTGAATAACAAAATAAAAATTTACGATAACTAGACATGACAGACATCCAGTTTTTGGCTGGATTGTCCAGTTTTATGATTTGACAATGTAAATTTTATATGTTCATTAAGAAATATTTATTGTTCAGTACATTTCCAGCTTTACCTAAAAATTATATTGGATGTGTATCGTTAACATGAAATGATAAATAAATACTTTTTCAAAATAAAAAATTATCTAGTTTTTTTACTAAATATTAAATTTTAAAGAATAGAATTTTACTTTATATCTATTTAGTTTTTTTATATATTATTCTAATATTTAATGAAGATTCTAAAATTTTTTCTAATTCTAAATTATATTTCCAAATCACATATTATATCATAATGTTATAACAAAATACAATGAATATTTAAGCTTTTCTATCTTATACCACACATATTTTTGCCGCGCTAAATAAAGTTCAACAAAATAATACAATCCACGTCATATGATTATTATTTAAACTATTTAAATTATAAACCGTATTTTATAACCGTAAATTTTAATAGTCATTTTAATGAAATTTGGAATATTTATCTTTTATCTAAAGAAGTGTTAGCTGATCCAATAATAACAATTAATTAAGAAAACAAAATTGTATAAATATTCTCTCTTTTATAAAAAGTGTGCATATTACTTAAATGTTTACGTGTCGGTTTTATATTAAAAAAAAACTAAATTAAAACTTTTATTGTTTAGGTTTGATTCGGATTGTTTTGGTTTGTTTAGGTATTTTAAGTTAGTTATTTATTATGTATGGTATTGAATGATTAGTTTGGGTTAGGTTAGGATTTCATTGTTTTACTTAATTTGATGGTTGAAAAAATTATAGTCATTTTGTAGTCATAACAACTTTAAATAACGAGAAAGCAATACGTATATTACATAATACAACAAAGAGTATTTATGTTTTATATTTTAAGCTAAAAAAATCTTATTATTTCCTTGAAAAAATATTAAAAGATAATATAGTAAAATATCCTTACTTATTTTGATTAAGATAAATAAATTTTTTAAAAAATAGTGTTATTAATGTTTAATTGTCAAAAAAATTTTTAAATATGAGTTTAAAAATTAAAATAAGTTAAATGAAATAAAAAATGTTAATAAAATTTTATATCTTTGTAATATTATTAAAAAATTTCAAAAGTAGTCTCTAAAAAATTATAATTTTGTTGATAACATAAAGAATACTTTTTCGTTTCTATCTCTGTCCCCACCGACAGATGGCGACATTTTTTAACGGGTTTATAATATTAACGGGTATAAATATGAATACGGGCTATTATAACAGTTTTGAAGGGTTAAAAAATAAATAACATAAATGATACCATTGGGTGCACTAGTATCAATAAATTAATTTAAAAAATAAGATATTTATTATCAAAAAATTTTTTAAAGATTATTATAATGAGTTTATAGATCAGCTAATATTTTAGCGAAATAAATATTTAGGTCAAGTTTATTATTCTTAAATAATTAAAGCATTTATATTATTTATTAGTTATATAAACATAATTCATAATTTTATAACTAAATTAATAATGATTTTCTAATTCATAATTTATTATGTAAAATTTAGAGCTTTACTATGTATAAATTTATAAATATTAAAAGTTAAATGTTTTATTTTTTTCACTTCAAAGTAGAGTGGATAATCAATAAATGATTATGTCACATGTCACAACAGATCAAATTGAGATCAGAGCAGCCAGAATTTATGCATTAAACATCTCACGTTCTATTATAGCTCTAATCCTTATTCAAACAGATTCACAAATTATTGGAAACATCAGAGAAGCTACTGAAAGTTTATTTGGACCTTTTTTAAACATTAAAGATTTTGAATTAAACAACACTGAGGAATATGTAAAGCAGATAATAAATGCAACAAGATTAATGCTAAAAAATGTTATAAAGTGGCTTGAAACAAGAAATTATACTCCTTTATTTTTTAGCCAATATCCTTTTCATTATTTTATAAAAGACACTGAAAATAAAATTGAAGATATCAGGAAGCTACGTTCTCTCAGAATTCATGCTTTAAACATTACCCGTCGCATACTAGCCCATACATTATTTGTAGAAACAGTAAATAATGGAAACGGAGATTTCAGTATAACATCTGAGAAGTTATTTGGTCCAAGTTTATTTGTTGAAAATTTTGATTTGGATAATACTGAAGAATATATTACTAAATTAATTTTTGAAACAAGAATTATGTTAGAAAATATTCTAAAATTTTATGGAATTTTAAACGAAGAATCGCTAATTGTTGACTCAATGAATCGATAAATAGAACTTCACAGATAACTAGACAAATACTTTAAAATAGTTTAACGTTTTTTTTTTGAATATTTTATGTATTTTAAATCTATTTAATATTATAATTTATAATGTTATAAAATAATGATAAAATCCTTTACTTTTTATATAAAATTAAAAATGATTTAAAAAGAATAATTTTTTAGAGCTAATCAAAAATTTTAAGAGCTGAGCTGAATTATATTCAGCTCCAAATAATTGTTATAGAATTTATTAAATTAAAATATAAACAAATTAGTTGAAATTAAATGAAAATAATTTTAATTTTTTATCATTTTTAAGAAATTCTTATTTATTTTACTACTTAAACTCTAACACATTTAATCTATAATGTTATAAGAAATAATGTACCAATAATATAAAATTATTGTAAACAATTTGAAATAATTTATATAAAATGGCATTACAATCGCGTTACTTATGTGACAAAGACAAATCAAAATTTATCTTTTATAGTGAAAAAATAACAAAAATTCTCGAAAATGAAATATATTTAGAAACACCAGTCACAAATATTTTACCACAACAAATCAAAGCAGTATTTGAAACTAAAAAATATTTCCAAAAAAAATTAGCTCAAAAACCTGGATTAATTGTAGCGTCAAGCGGAATCGGAAAAATTGGAATAATATGCATGTTACCATATGTTCTCGAATCATGTAATGTAATGGTAATCACCTATTCAATTTATAACACTAAAATACTAGCACAAGCTTTCGGAAAATTTGGTGCTAAAGAATCGTTTTTTTATAAGGCAAATCTAGTTAAAAGCGAAGATATGTTGCGTTATGTATTAGAACCTCCATTTATTGTTTCATCCTCAAATGACATAAGAGGTAAAACTTTAATATTTTAAGGAGATAACTTTTTTTATTTTTTAAAATTTATTTAAATAATTATAAAATATCTACTATTTATAAGAATGTATTTAAGTAATTTAGTGATTAGTCATTCGAATAAATTTGATAATCTTTCTAATATTGGAAAAGAAATAAAAAACGTTTCAGAACTTTTTAAAGATTTTGATACATTCATCATTTTTGATGAGCATCATAATCTAGCTGATAAATGGAATGAAACCTTCAACTTATTATCTAATAAAATGATTATTTATTTATCAGGAACTAAATATAAATATAAAAACAATGTATCTCCTTTTACAAAAGATCAAATTATAATTGATATTTAAAATTTTATTTCTAGTTAGTTTAAATAATATTGTTTTTGTTAATAAATTATATAAATTTGATATAAAAGAGAATATTTTATTATACGGTCTGCTCGCATTTCGCCGCTTCTCATTTCGCCGCCTAGTTATTGCTTTTGCGAGTCATAATTTATTTTATAATTATAAAATAAAAACAAAACATAATTTAATATTTTGTTTTAAATTTTTTAATTTAATTTTGACCGATCAATTTACTTCATTTTTTTAATAAAAATATTTTTATAAAACAAGACTGATCAATAACGTTAATTTTTTAAATTTAATTTATTAACCTTGAAATTATCAACTTGTTTTAATTATACCCTTGAGTTTTTTTAATTTATTAATAATATCCTTGAGTTTATTTATTTTTCCTGCAAATCCTTGTTTTTTTAATTTGCTAAAATAACTTAATTTTTTAACCAAATCATTCAGTTTATTTAATTTATTAATTATCCTTCAGTTTTTAAATTTTCTAACAAATTTTTAAATTATTTTGTTTTTTAATAACTAATGATCAGAGGGCGGATATTTGGTTAAATCCTAAATAACCCCAAAACCACCAAATTTCTTAAAATTTCGTTATAACCACCAAATATCCAAAAAGTACCTTTATTTAACCAAATTGAAATGTTTTAGAAATTTTTAATTGAAAAATACGTGACGAAAACTAATTGTTTTACTTATTGCTGTTATACAGCATAGTTGCGAGAATTTATACTGTTTTATGAAATGAACATGTGGTCAATAATGAAAATTTCTCAGTGAAATATCGATTAATCTTTTTTTCTTAAAATAATAGGATGCTTTCATACTTTAAAAATCATGGTTATATTTATTGTTATTTGTACTGAATGTCCGCGAATGAATTTCTTTTATTCTATGTTTAGCATATGATCAGTGTGTGCTTAATATGATAACACTTTGTTGACTATGTTTTTTGTGTGCATTCAAACGAATTAAAAGTAATCTGTCATTGAAAGTGCAAAATGATTAAAATCAAAACGAATAGAAAACGTATTCTTAGCGATAACAAAACGTTCAAATATACCGAACTTTAGCTTATTATTTTTATCCTCAGCATATTTATGAGCTTCAGACAATACCTTGAGCTTGAGCTTGAGCTTAGATTTTATAAAAATATTTAAGCTCAGCTCGAGCTTTTTACATCATTTCGTATTCTAAAATAATAGTACTTCATTTATCAGATTTAAAAATATCACTAACAATAAGATTAAAAACTAAATATAATAATAATGGAACCTATGTTATAGTTATAGAAAGAAAGTAAAAGAATTTTTTATTCTTTAAGAATTATTCTTTGATAGAATTGCAATAACTCTATAAGTTTCTCAGAGAATTTAATAGACATTCTCAAAGAATATCATAAATTAAACCCTTTTAGAAAATGTTTTCATATCTTGATAGTTATTATTTTAAAAACAATCGTATTTAAAATTACAGTCATTCTATTAACTATTAAGGGGTCATCCCAGGGTTATGCCTCACTTGTGTAACTATTATTCAAAGCTACAAAAGTTATTGAAAAGACTAAAATTGTATTTTGAAGCCAAAAATAAAAAGTATATTATCAGTAGTTTATAATCATAGATCGTGGCTGTAGGCCTAAGCGCCGTTCGGTCTAGTCGGACAGATATCAAATATTATGCTCGCTATTAAGGCGCACAGCATTAGCTTATTGAGTAATTGAAAAAGAGTTTGATACATATTGATATCG
>JAQGAW010002144.1:0-16115 GCA_034698025.1 Phthiracarus crinitus | reverse complement strand
ATTGTCCAACAATAGAAACTATAATTAAATGTCAAAAAATATTTAATACACAAAAATTTGTAATATACTATTGAAATTACTTATAATATAATACAAAGTGAGCTCATTATGTATGTTCATACTCTTTCTTGTTTAAGTTTTGATTTGAATAAACTGAATGAAAAGAGCGAATATTAACATTTGCCTTCAAACCATCATTAGTACTTCTAAAGCATAATAATTAAATATCGGGTTTGCTCAGTGACGCAATACAGAAATACATTTGTTTATGTAAATTATAAGTCTACAGATAATAACTCAAATTTTTTATTCAATGTAATTTTAAATTATAAAATTGTTTTTAACTAAAAATTTGAAACTAATAATGGAATCACTTGAAAGTGATAACGAATGTAAAATTGAAAAATTAAGGAAATGAAGTGAGTTTTATATTTTATATAAGTTCAAGTAAGCTCAAAGCTCAAGGATTTTATGTTCATATAAGATAAAGCTCAAATGAAATATGATTTTAGAAGCTCAAGCTCAGAGAATCAAAGATTTTGAGCTAAAGCTCAAACTTAGACTAAATGAGCTTATTCTCATCATTAGTACTAATTATTCAATCAAAGTTACTACAATAGGTAACTCATAAATGGTTTTCGGTAGATAAGCGTACAAGACTTATGATTTCGATTCTATTCTTTCACTGATAGCTAACATAAATATTTAATAATCAATTTTTTTATTGCTATTACTCATCCATTATCATCAAAAGTATAGATAAGTCTAATAATTAAATATCGGGTTTACTCAGTGACGCAATTCAGTGAATTTTATCTCTAAGATTCTTTTGATAACGAATACTTATTATATAACTTATATTATATACAAAGATAGCACTTATATAGTAAGTATCATTTTCATTCTCAACAGATAATCAAATAAATATAAAAATTAAATAAACATTACAAAAATTAATGATATTTACCGAACGGCCAAAACTTGACGGATATCTCCACTAAAGAGAACGGTATTGTGAAGAAACACAATAATAAGTCAGAGATCGCTAGATTTATGATAAACAAGTTGCGTGACGTTCGCATCTTTGGCTTTCGGGCCACAACTACGCACACTAAACCATTGCCTAATGTGCCGATAAATATGAGTATAGCGTACGCAACAACAAGACATAATAGGCTGACACTGTCCAGCGCTCTATTGTTAATATAATGTTGCAATTTTTTGAACAATTCTTCGGAGTAAACGATGTCATCTTTTCATTGATGAATAATTGGACAAATAAATAAAAATTTCGGTTATTTTTATCAAAGCATTAAGATATAATAAAATTTAACAATTATTGTAAGCAAAACAGAATTATGCAAATCATAATCTGAATAAATTGATTCATTTTTCTTACCTTCGCTAACATATGAGCTATTATTAATGTCAATATCACTCATTGCTTGCACTCTTAGGCACATGAAATCAGTGTTATTATAGGCGAGTATAATTCAAAACCATCGGTAAGAGCTGTACGATTAATATATGACGAAATGACAATAACTGAAGTGATAGTCTTAACCATATTTCAAGATCTTTATAAAAATAGATCGTTTTATCAGTAAACAAATATTTTATTAGATTAACTCCAAAAACCTCTCAAAAATAGTTCGCGGAGTTTTAACTGAATCGACAGAACATTGTTTTAGAATAAGTCAGCAAAATATTGTGTTTGTGTTATGAATAAATAACTTTTTCGCAAAAATAAATTTCGTTTGCGATATTCTGTATTTAACTACAGACACAAAAATAAGAATAAGTATTACCGAATCTTTATTAATTGAAATAATTATTTAGTTTTGGAAAACAATTTTTCATTTTTTTATCACTTTTTATTACGTTTGATTAGTATTCAATAATCGTATTTTACTTACAATTGATATTTTATATGATCACACTTTTTCTAATAAAATAACTTGAGAATAAAATTTTTTTGAAGTAATCAAATAGAAAGTTGTATTTTATTTAGTTTTTGATATTTTACTAAATAATATTCGATTGTTTTTAGTTTTTGCTTTTGAGAAATTAAATCACTTTATTTTATTCACGCGCACATAAATATCACTCAATTTATTTAATTTAAATCGAATATTTTTAATTTCTATGCTGTGTATATAACAAGTAAATTATTTTGGATATTAGTTGAGAGCGAACACATGTTCACATGTTAGCATCGCATGAAGTGAATGAAGAGGTAATGTGTTTCGCGATATTATATGCTGCACAGCCTATAAACGAAAGCGCAATCTCCTTCGAAGAGCTTATAAAACACGAGATCTTAACGATAGAAAAAGAAACAACAATCTCTTTTCACTCTCTCTGTATTTATTTAATCCGATAAGATTGTATTTCTGCTTAAAATTATACAAATCCTTATATAGATTGTTCTAGAATTAATTAGAATATTACTCTATTAGAAAGAATTTTCAAGAATTTTCTATAATTTAAACAAAAAAAACAAAATAAATTCTGTTTTTTAAAGAATTAATTAGTATCAGTTAGTATTAGTAAAATCATCTAAAGTTTAAATAACTTAACACAAACTAAGGTTTAGTTGTTTAGTAATTGAATAAGTATTCTGAACTTTCTTTAATTCAAACAAAAATAAATAAAATCTGGTTTTTATCAAAAAATAAAAATTTTCTTGAAATTACTTTTAATTTTTTAAAAAACCTATTATTATATGGTTGATACTTGTCTCAGTGAAAATGGATTGACTAATTAAAAAATTCAATTTTATCATTTATTAAACAAAACATGTGTTTTGTTAAGCCATTTAATTAATTATATCTAAACTTTTAATTGATTTTATTGCAACTTCGCGTCAAAGTTTTTATCGCAAAAATTCTGCAATTACTTTATAAGTAGAGAATCAAAATTATAGCATTTGCTACTTTTTTGTTTCATATGTTAGAACTATAAAAATGTATATTTACACGAATTATATAGTATTTAGTCGTTTAAGCTCCATTTATAAATGCTCTTTTTGCTATTTTATCCTAAAATAGAAAATTATTCGATTAAATCAGACGACTTTTTGGTATCCCTTCCTTAATTTTTTTAATCAAGGTAATATTTTAAATTTATAAATGTTATTTATAAGTGCTATTTTGGCCATTTATTAATGCTATTTTTAGCGCTATATTTATAAACCTTAAATGCTATTATTTTGATTCTCTATTTATAAGATATTGCTTTATTAATATAAATGGTGTAAAATTAATTTAATATATAAGCAACAATATAAATAAAAATTTGTTGGTTAATATTAATCATAAGAGAAAATATTCTCATAGAGATCTGCACTTTCTTGTACGTTATTGCATACTTATTTAATGGATATATTAATTATTTAATCCATGATTTCGAAACACCATATACTTTTATTGTTATAAAAAATCTATTGAAATCCTCTAACGAACTGAGAAACATTAGGAAAAAGATAAAATAACAGACAAATATGATTGAAAAAAATGTTCTAAAAAGTCTGAAAAGTTTACTGATAATAAATGTATCAAAAACCTTAAATTGATTATTAAAACTAAATGAAAGTAAATAATAAGTCATCAATTCAATTTTTAATTAAACAATATCAATCAAAAATAATAATTCGGATAATTGACTATATTTTCGTAATGTATTGTTTATATCCAGTGTATCTTGGCTTAAATAGTGATGAACCAAAAAGTAAACACGGTTATGATAAAAGTTAAAAGTTAAACAATTATGAAGAAGTTAAGTTAAAATTTAAATATTTTTAAACGTTAGAGATAAACTATTAACTAAAATTTAACCGTTAACTTTAAACTCATGGTAAAATATTTTAAACTTTAAATATATGATTCAGATAAGCTTTTAATGAATATTTTGCAAATAAAATTGCACAATTAAATAAAATATAATGTAAAAATTAAAAATGGCATCTTGTTCAAACTAAATCTTTAAATTTGCATTAAAGTTTAAATAAAATAATTTAAAAATTAGTAAAATTTATTAATTTAGTAATAAAACTGAGTAAAATAGAAATTGAAGATTATTAAAACCTTTAAAATAGTGAGATTATTTTGAAAGGATTTTTATTATAATTCTTAATTAATTTTTAAAAAGAGTTAACGAAGTTAGAGTTAAAGTTAATTAGTTTCTTAACCGGATAAGGTTATAGTTAAAAAAAACTTTCGGAGTTAAGTCCAAAAGTTAACATTTAATCTTAACTTTTAACCGAGTCTTATCACTAGACTTAAATCATATGTAAATTAGAAATTCTTTTAAATTTGGTAAATTTTAATTTTCTTATGAATTTTCTTCATCACTTAATTACAAAATACCCGCAAGATTTTCTCGTATTCTATTAATTATGTACCGATAATTATGTAAACATTAAATTATTTTATTAGTGTAACTTCCATGAAAATGTACTTAAAATTAAACGAATAATAGTAGGAAATAAAAACGTAAGAAACATTGAAATATGACAAGCTTTGGGCTCTTATAAGCATAATGTTTATAATTATTGGAAAATTTCATGGAAGAATGATTGATTCAAATTATTTAATCTTGCATTTAATTAACTTGGTTTATCTTATGTTTGATTTCATAAAATATTAAATTAATAAAAGATTATTTATTTTCCCGTTTCTTTCTAAATAGTAAAAGTTTGGCAAACGGTCCAAACTTACTTTAAAAGTTTCTAAAAATTTTCATAATGGAGTTTAAATTACAAAAAAAATTACAAACCAATTTTGACTGTCATCAGATAAAGTAAATTTACATTTTATAGGCAAATAAACGATACATTGGTAATATATTTGTATAGCTAAGCACAATAGGATAAACGAATAAATTTTTAAAATCTTTGAAATCAAAAAGTCTGTCACAATAAAAATGAATTGGATTTTTAAATTTGCCCTACAATTTTATGTAAATATTCAAATAAACATATTATGATAGACTTCAATGAAATAAATTCAATGCAAAAATACTGTAAGAATACTCGAGATTGGATGAACCTTTTTTCATTTTTAGTTCATTTTGTTCAGATTTTACATGTCTGTCTGTCTGTCTGTATTTATGTATGTATCTATAACTGTAGATCGGTCTTATATTTATTGAGGGATTCTAAAAAAGGCAAAAATAATGACATAAAATTAGCTAAAAATGGTCTAATAAGGAACAAAAAGGGCTCAAAATTGTCTAAAAATAACCAATAACAGACTAAAAATGGATAAAATATAGCTTTTAAATATAAATTTCGGTGGGAAATTATATTGTTTATACTACAGTAGTAACTATTTCGGGTCATAATTAGCGGCACGCAAAACAAAAATTTAATTATAAAATTCTAGTGACACGGTCTTTACTACTTCAGTTTTTGTCCGCTAACAACAAATTTTAATGTTGACTCGGAAACGGGGAAGAATAAAAAATTTATTCTGACCTTGAGGTTCAAATAGTTGCCAGAAAAATATATTATTAGCGAAAATTCTAGAGTTCCAGAAACTGACAATTTTTATTGTAGTATTTATCATGTTGCATAAAATCATGAGATCTGGTAATTGTCCAGATTAATTGTTAGCAAATTATTAATTTTTTAGTAGCATAATGTGACTGAGGTTTTTAAATTATTTTTTAATCCGATTAATTTTATATTATTTCTATATTGCTTACTGGGGTATAAAGTCTAATTTTACAAAATATCAGTTCAAAAACTTATTTTAAAATTGTTAATCTTCACAGTATTGGCTAATAATGAGAGAAAATCTAATTTGTTAATCGATCACAATAAATAGTATAGAACAGACCGAAATTGAATGCAAAACTTTTATCATTAAAAATTTAAAATTATTACTCGCTTTTCTAAACAATAAATATTCCTTTTACTTTGAAATCTCTAGGGCTCCAATTTTTCGGGTCTTAAAAGCATCAAAATCTAACGGGATTCCGGAGCTAAAAAGCTATTAAATTCGGGAATAAAAATTTAAAATTCGGGAAATATTTTTTGTTAAAATACAATAAAATATATTTTAAATCTAACGTTGATCCTAAATAAGTTTAAACGTTTAATTACGTGTATGTTTCTAAATTTTAATTTTTAGATTTAGACAAATTGGTTGAAATACTATTTTGATAAAATTTTTTAAAATTTTTTTAAATTTTTTACTTTATTTTATAAAAGAAAAACTTGTAAAACGCCCAAAATCTGGAAAATTTTCAATTATTCAGTTAATTTCGGGTAAAAATCGGGAATAATTAATTTATAGTAAAATTCAGGAAAATCGGGACAATGAAAACTATATACTGTAAAAATGATCATTCTTTAGATTTTATCATATATAATTAACTTCCCGAAGGTTGTCTTAATATTCGGTTTCGGGATTTTCTTGAAAAATTGAAGCCATAGAAATCGCTAATGATGAGAGAAAGCTCAAGCTCATGTAAGCTAGCTTGAGCTCATTGAATTTTAATTTCAAACTGAGCTTACAATCTAAGCTCAGTTTGAAAGTAAAACTCATTAGCTCAGCTCCTTTGGTCACTCGATTTGTAAGCTCAAGCTTAGCTATTTATCAGCTGAGCTTCTTGAGCTTTAAAAGTTTACTTATAACCGAAAATAACATAAAATGTAGCCAATTTCATCAAGTATTGCACATTTTAATGAAATATTTTATTATTTGATATATACAAATTCAATAAATCTAACCTAAAGAAATATTTATGTCGATTTTTATAATTAGTTATAATAAAATTCTGTTTTCTATAAAATTTTTTTAGCTATTTAGTTCAACCTTAAGCTCACCTTTACAGACAAATGATTAAGCTCAAGCTCACATGTAAAATTTTTTTTGAACTTCAAGCTCGATGTTTCAAGATTTTAAGTTTAAGCTCAGTAGGTTCAAGCTCAAGCTCAGCGAAATTGAGCTTTCTCTCATCATTAGAATTCACTACAAAAGCAGGATTACAATAAAATTGAAAATAATAATAAGACATAAATAATTGATGTTTTATATGGAGTGTTATACTTTTAGATTAATCTGGTTATATGGAACACCTTGAAATAAAAAAACAGACTGGCGGTGTATTAAAATTTATTTTACTATTTTTGCAGTGAATATTTATAAGTTTTTATTAATTGCAATGCTTAGACATTTATTGCTTATTCAGTAAATTTCGCGTAAAATAAATGTGCAAACTGTTAGTTATTGTAAAAAAGTGTTTTAGTAAACATATGAGCAAACCATTAACCGGTAAATAATTGTTAAGCTACAGATACCTAATATACAGTATATAATTATGTTTGTTAATTTAGAGAAATTTACAATACCAGACATGAGTATAAAATAAAGACTAAGCGGTTTTAACTTTAAACTTTTAAGTATAGTGTTGTCTGAAATTCGTATGTTTTAAACTTCGATGTCTGGCTTAAGGAATCTCTAAATTATTCTGCTCATAATTTATCAGACAATACCTGTAGAAATTTTTAAACGTCTGTCGCTGAATTTAAGTAAACTAAAAACATTTAAGCTAAAGATAGTTTAAAACACTTATGAATAATGCATCAAATTTAGACAAACTTTTGTAAAGACTTTCATCAATAATTTCCAGACACTATAAAAACTAAAAAGTTTAAAACTATAAGCTAAAACTAGGTTTTATCAATATCTGTAGTCACTATTAATTTTTTTAGATTTAAATAATTATATCTTTGTCTTCAAATTTTGCCCGTTTATTAAAACACATCATAACTGTAAGTCTTTTAAATTTTCTATTTTGTGGCACGAAATTTATATTTACACAGATTTGGATAAAAAAATCTATAAATTTACTGCGTCTCAGTTAGCACTAACTTCTCATTCTCGATATCTTATTTAGTGGATAATAATCTACTCTCCCGCTCTCACTTAATGGCCAATATCTTCTGCTATTGAAATAAATGCATATATGGATTCGTAGAGCATAAAAAGATAATGTTTATTATTTAGATATGGGGAATAAAGGGTAAAAAAGAGTAGTAGTTATCGAAAATGCATAGCAAAATAGAATAAATTTTCTAGAAATCAAATTAGAAATTTTTATCGTTAAAAACTTATAGACTGTTTTCGGTTAATATTTAAAAAAAATTAAAATACACATAATCAGATATTGAGTAATATATACAGTAAATTAAACTTGCATGCCTTTGGGAATAATAATTTTGAAAATATGTTTTATCATATAAAATAAACTTATATTTGACCCAAAAACACAAAATCTATCAACTTTTAGCAAACAATTCTAATAGACATAAGTTCTAATAAGAATTAGTTTATTATTGGAAAAACTCTTAAAATTGATTATGAATGTTATCCGTTACCCAAAACCGCGAACACCTTTAATTTTTAATTAGTGTTATTTAGAATTATGCGCATAAAATGCATATCATTTATTCGTAGCAAATAATTTTAAAATAATGCTGTATTAAAAATTTTAATAGTATTTAAATCATTGAACCTTTAAACCCACACTTTTAATATATCATTAAACTTATATTATGTTTTTGAGTTAAATGAACTTGACTTACATAATAAGAACTTCATTACACCAATGAATAAATTGATAGATAATATAGCAAAAAGCTTTCCACATAAGTATGCTTTAGGGATGATATGATGAGTAGAAAAGGTTAAAGATTTAGAAATATTGACTCGAAAAGTGAATATTTATATAAAAATTTTTAAATATAAACAGTTATTTTAGATTATTAGCTAAAAATTTATTCTATTAGCAATCTATTTTAAAAACAATTTTTAGAGAAATAAATTAATAAAGAAAAATTTTAAATTGAATTAAATGAATAACAATAATTATTTATACTTCAAATGTACTGAAAAAGTGTGGATTGGATTGAACTTTCGAGTAAAGAGAAAGAGAGAGTTTTACATAACTTAAAGCTCATTACTGGATGCTTTAAACTGTATAATTTTTAATAAGTATTATCTTATTTTTTATGAAACAGTTTAAAACGAAATTTTATTAGCATTGTTAAGATAAAACATAACATCTGTGCATCGATTTTAAACTACGGAGAAATGTTTTTTATACTAAGTAATAAAATTACACATTTTCTTTATTATTATTATAAGTTTTATGAATGTCATAAAAAAACAAAAAACAGCGCTTACCTCTTAAATAAAACAACAGCTGATAGTTGTGTCGCATCTCATAACATAAAAACAAATAAAAAAGTTTCAAGACATCCAAAGATAAACGTTAAAAAGGGTGCACATTCTGTATATTTAGTTTAGTAAATGGTGCATAAGATTAAAATTTTACGAGAAAGAAGAGTAAAGCACTGTTATTTAAAATAAAAGTTTACTCTCCGAAACGCCAAATAAAACTAAAGTAAAAGTGCAATCAAATGATTTTCTTCTTTTCTAACAATAAGTGTCAATAATAGACGAGTACAAGAAATGGTAATATGAGTAGTTATGAAGAATCTTATGAAATGTGTGAATTTATGAGATGCGGCAGTGTTTATCTTAGTGTCACTTTACATAAAGAGCACTGTACAATATCTCTGTTTTTTCTTTTTTTCTTTCTTGTTTGAAAATAAAACGACTTTATTATATAAGAAGGCACTGTGAAGTGTGTGCTCGAGTAATACGTTGGCTAACTTTAATTAATTTATCTCGAGTTACAGTGTAAATTAAAATTCTAATACAAAATTTTAACACATCGTAAATTTTTCTCAACTCATTTTATACTTCAACCCACTAATACACATTTTTAAGAGATTTTTGTTATTAATTTACAAGATTTAAAAGCCGACCTTAGGAGAGCGAATTGAAAGTTTAATGAGGATTAAAAATAAAGCTATTAACAGGTGGCAAAATTAGAACCCGTGACAAACCGACAATACTATGATTTTAACCGAATTGTCCAGAGAGTTAAAGTCTTGTAACCTTACCGACCCGAACCGTAAAGACGGTTAACTGAAAACCCGAAAAACATATTTAAAATATTTAGTGAGTAGAAATCCTATAATATAATCCATAATTTGATTTTAAGTAATAAAGATGCAAATAATATTTATATAATTCTGCTATTTCTAACAAATGTAACTTTTTATTTAAGAATAAATTGTTGAAATTATGTGTAATATAATATTTTGATGATAAATTTTATGAAAAATATCCATTTTTTGTCAATAAAACTTATTTGTCGTGTTATAGGTTTACACAACTCTTTGAGTTCGTGTAAAACAGAAACGAAACGAATAACTTAAAAATAAACCAACCCGACCCGATAAGAAACATTACCCGATTAACCGACTATTTAACCGACCCGTGAACATCTTTAATTAAAAACTGTAAAAATTCCACACAATTTTTCTTATAATAATAATATGCAATTAGCTTTTAAAAAAATTTGGGATAAAAAAAGTAATATTAAAGACGAATTAAATGTGCAAAAATGAAAAATTCACTAAGCAAGCAATGCTTATAATCTATTAATTTTATTTAATTAATTGACTTTAAACCCACACTTAAAATATAAGTCTTAAAAACTTATATTATGTTTTTGAGTTAAATGAACTTGGCTTACATAATAAGAGGCTTGGCTTACACTTCATTACACCAATGAATAAATTGATGGATAATTTGGCAAAAAAGCTTTGCACTTAAGTATGCTTTAGGGATGAGATGATGAGTAGAAAAGGTTAAAGATTTAGAAATATTTACTCGAAAAGTGAATATTTACATAAAAAAATTTTAAGTATAAACAGTTATTTTAGATTATTAGCTTAAAAATTTATTCATCGGCAATCTTTTTTTAAAAATAATTTTAGAGAAATAAATTACTTTATAAAAATTTTAAATTAAATTAAATGAATAACAATAACTATTTATACTTCAAATCTGAAAAAATGATTATTAGACATTTGAGTATAGAAAAACAAAGTTTTATTGAACTAAAAGCTCGTTACTGTGTGCTGTCAACTATTTATTTCTATTATGTATTATCTTATTTTTTATGCAACATTTTAAAAAGAAATTTTATTAGCATAGTTAAGACAAAAATAGAACAGAAAGAAACGCATCTATTTTGAACGATAAAGAATAAAGATTTTAATACTAATAATAAAATTATACATTTTTCTTTATTATTATTTTAGGTTTACGATTGTCACAAAAAAGCGCTTATTTCTTAAATAAAACAACAGCTGATGTTTGTGCCGCATCTAAGAACAAAAACTAATAAAAAAGTTTTAAAAAACTCATAGAAAAAAATTTTTAAAACGAGTGCACATTCTGTATATACGTTATATTTAGTATAGTAAATGGTGCATAATATTATAATTTTGCGATAGAGAGAGGAGAAAGCAGAGAGCACTGTTTACTCTTCGAATGGCCAATTAAAACTATTGTCAAAAAAATTTTACTTTTTGTTTTGCTAATAATAATGTTAATAATAGGCGACCGCAAGAAATAGTTATATGTAGGGATAGGGATTTCCCACATTTATTCCTTGATTCCATTACAGGGAGATTAAGATGTTAACTTATACTATTTAAAACTTAGCATTTAAAAGTAGTTTAATTTTCCCGTTTTTCCCCATTTTACCAATTTCTTGAAGTAATCCAGGAAAAGCTCAAATATTCAAGAATATTCCCGTTTTGACAAGTTTTAGCAAAGAAATTATAGCTATAAGAAATTAGTTTCAAGAATTAATAAATAATAATTTTTAATTTTATTATTATCAGTAAAGTACGAAAGATCTTTTAAATACACACATCTGTAATATCTGTAATATACACACATAAATATTAAAAAATAATTTCCCGGACACATTGCCGTTTTTATTCCTTTTTTGTTCCCGTTTCCCTCCGTTTTTAGTCCTGGAAATCCCATTCCCTAGTTATATGAGTAGTTATTAAGAATCTTATGAAATGTATGAGACGCGCCAGTGTTTAACTTGGTGTCACTTTACATAAAGAACACTGAACTCCATCTTTGATTTCTTTATTATTTATGGGTTTGAAAATAACAACTTTATTGTATTAGAAGGCATTGTGTTTTGTGTGCGCGACTTTATACGATGGATAATATTAATTAATTAATATTGATTTACAGTGTAACTTAAGTTTCTAAAACTAACCTAAATTTTTTTCGCCTCCTTTCATACATCAAGACACGAATATACACTATTTTATTTTTAATAGTTTTGTAAAGTCATAAATTTTCTGTTATAAAAAAAATAACAATGGAAATTTTTCCACTTACATATCAATTTAGATATTTTAATTTTTTAAACATTTTTTAAGTCAACACAATAACACATATTTAGGAATAACGCAATAACAATAACAGTATACTTAGGAATTTTAAAAATAACGCATTCCATTTTATATGCATTAACTTTCTGTATATTATATCATTTCTTTACAGTAAACAGTTTATTTAAGCATTTTATATTTATTATGAATACAAAATGATACCCAAATGAATGAATCGAGATCTTATTTTAGACCGTATGAAAGAAAAGTTAAGTAAAAGTAAATACATAGATATACGAATGAATGGAAATTTCTCTTTGAGTACTGTATATAGCAATTCAAACGATTGAAATAATTGATGTATTTTGTGATGAATAGTACATTAATTACATTGCTTTAGATTTGGCTTATATTAATTATACGCAATTAACTGTTTATTTTTTGTAAAATCCGGGATAAAAAGTAGTAATACTTAAAATGAATAAAAGATAGGAAATGAAAGAAATATATTTGAATTATTATCTAAATGTATAGCTTATTCGAACTCGAATTTTAAACAGCGATTTTAATTTTCACGTATAAATAGTTTCTAGTATTAGTAATATTTTCTATTTTCTATTAATTTTTACCAAGTTTTTTGTAAACCTTGGAAGAAATGATATGTGATATATTTGATTATATTTAAAGATATTTTGCCATGAAATGAGCCGTCATTTATAATGAACGGATCGGCTAATAATTGATTTGCTGTATAAACTTTGTTATAAATTTTATTTGAAACCCTCAAACAACTCTCTGAACACAAACTATAAAATATTCATCAAACTTATAAAACTAAAACGAAAACCTTATTAGTAATTACTCAATAGAAATCCTTTTAACTGCAAAATAAAATTCGGAGTAAATATAATAAAACTAATTCTTGAACGCTTATATCACACGCCAACTTAAAGCAAATTCATTATTTAATGTTATTATCGTTTCTATCAAATATTATCTCTATATTCAGATTGAATCCAAATGTCTCAAACAAAAGTTTATTACCATTTCTCTACGCGTTTCAGTGAATCTCTCCACTCTCTTCTAACGTCAATTCTTCATTAACCGTTTGCATTAAATACATAAAACTAAATTCACTGTCATTAGTAAAGTTTGTTTTCCTTTCAATATACACTTTAGTTGTTTATGTGAATTAATTTTAGAGATAGTTATCGCGAAATAAAAAATGAGTAAAATTTTGCACTTTTATTTTTATTCCCAATTCGATTCTTTAAAATAATCTTATGCATTATACTGCATAATATGATTACTCGAATTTTTCAATATGTGTAAAATTTTGTGAAACAAAACAATGTTTTTTGTTTTTGTTAATTCTAAGGATTCCCTTATTTAAAAATGTTTTTTAAGTGTATTTTAAATAGCAATTTGTGTGTTTTTAAGTATATTATAATAAATTAAATCTTAAGCATAAGTTAAAGTTTATATTCTACACGCACTGTGCTGTTAAACTATTCTACTGTTACAATATGTATGAGTGTTTTATAATCTATATTAGAGTATGTAACGGGAGCCCGATTTTTCGGGCCTTGGCGGGCCCCCGACAAAATTGGGCGGGCTTTGTCGGGCTCGGGCCTTATGTAAAGAAAAAATTGTCAGGCCGGGCTTTTAGATTCAAAATATCGAGGCCCGAGCGCCCGATTTTTCGGGCATTGGCGGGCCCCCGACAAAATTGGGCGGGCTTTGTCGGGCTCGGGCCTTATGTAAAGAAAAAATTGTCGGGCCGGGCTTTTAGATTCAAAATATCGAGGCCCGAAAATTTTGATTTTCGAAGGAAATATTCTAAACGAATAATATTTTAGCATTAAAAATTGTAAATTATTGCAGATTACTCTTTATTATGATCAGATTTTAAGAATTAATATGCATAAAATATTGTTTTAATGAAACAAAATAAATATAAAGTTAAGTTATAATTTTAAGATTAAACCTATATATAAAGGAAAATCGGGCTGGGTCGGGCCGGGTCGGGCTTTGGAATTTTTAAAGTGTCGGGTTTTGTCGGGCTCGGGCATGATTGTGTAGGGCTTAGATCGGGCTCGGACTTTAAATTTTTTACGATTACATAGTCTAATCTATATCTCTGAGGATTAACGCACAATTCTCACGGCGATTACTAGTTTCGGTGTCAAATGTTTTTTATTAGTTAACGCGCATAATTAATGCACGCATATATAAATATATTAACTAAATATTATTTTATGCAACATTTATCCGTTAGTGAAAAATAGATAATAGCGTAAACTAATTTAATATAACTATTCATTCGGAATTTAGACTGTATTTTCCTTGTTTTAGAATGACTTGAAGGGAATTCTGGTTTGTGTTTATGCTCCAAAATACAAGAACATTACAGTTTAAATAAAACAACTATAAAATACTAAAAGTGAAAACCCATATGAATCGGGCAATACTTTTATGGTTGTTTGAAATAGAATAAAATCTAGTGAGACTTAAAAACACCAAAAATAGATTTTATGAGCTTTTATGCTACTATTAAAGCGTGACAATTTTCTTTCTTGAACGCTGACATCACTTTTTACTTATGTGTCCATATGAAAAAGTACAACAAAATTTAAACACTTAAAATAAGTTTATTCGCATTCTATTATTAGTGTTCAAATCAGTGAATGGGAATAATTAATTAACCCCAACCGACCCTGAAATAAAGGCTTTGATAGAAGAATTATGATGTCGATCCATTTTCAAACCCGGATTACACAAAGCGTAATAATTATTTCTAACACTATAATGAAAACATTTTAAAGAAAGTGCTAATATTATTGAAATCATTTCAATATTAGTACTTAACATAGAAAGAGTATTAGCGTTATAGAAAGAAAATTGTCACGCTTTACTTGAAATATTTATTCGGATTTTGTTTATTAATTATTTATGATATCTAACACCGAGTCTTATTTTATTATTCAAGATTAAAATAATTTATACGAATAAATCTTTAAGACCATTTTAAGATTATTATAAGATAATGTTATACTAATATCAATAATTTTTAACTCCTTTTTGATTTTGCCAATTATAAATTTTCATTTATAAATATTAAGAATGATAAACAATAATGGAGATGAACAAACAAGTTAACATGTCAAATCAAATAGCTCCTTGGGCAAAGTAAACTAAAGATGATATATAAATTATATTAAATTTAATTTTTAATTACCCTTAAACAACAAAATAAATAATAATTAATTCAAAATATGGTTGGACAAAAGAATTTTACTGTCCTTAAAAAAATATTGGTAAAAAAATTTTATTTAAATAATTATGTTTAGAAATTGTTTATTAAAAAATCCTTTGTTGAATATTTTTCTTGGATGATTTCATTGTTTGAAATAAATTTTGTTTTTAGATTTTCTCTAATGTTAGCGTTCAATAATTTACTTTTAATAACTTTGAAACATGTGATGTATCTGCTCCATTAGTAATAACTTCATATTTTTTCGAAGTAATTAGAAATGATTACATTTACCTTAATTTACGTTTTTTATTTGAAATATATATATATATAAATTTCAAATTTATTTATTATTTATTAAAATATAAAACTAAATCGTAACCACTCCCGTTTAATATTGGATTAAAGAAAACAGCGTTAGAAAATATGATAAAAATTATTATTTACAGTTTAAGATTTATGATTTATGATTTATGATTTATGATTTATGATTTATGATTTATGATTTATGATTTATGATTTATGATTTATGATTTATGATTTATGATTTATGATTTATGATTTATGATTTAT
>JAQGAW010002143.1:0-16117 GCA_034698025.1 Phthiracarus crinitus | reverse complement strand
AAAGTATTTGAAATGATGGCTGGATTTGTTTCGCCACAATCTATTGGTCTCAATAATCAGGAAAATATTCAAAAGCTATTGATTAAATCACGAAATTTATTCAAATTTAATGAATTAAATTTTACTTATATTTTACCAATTTTTGCTTTTATTGTTAGTTTTTTAACATTAGCTTTGAATTGTTCTTTAATGCAAATAATTATTTATGCATTTCCTTGGGGTTTACTATATGCTTATAGCATTAGTTATTATGCAAGTTTTATTGTTTGGCAAATCACTTATTTTTATTTGATTTGCTTTTATTTAAAATTAAAAATCGTAGAAAATGATGCCATAATCAATAATAATTTTGGTAATTCGATTGAGTTAAACAGTAAAATTATCCTACAGATTATTAATTCAATTCAAACTCTTTATAATGAAATCAAGAATTATAATGACAATTATTGGGCAAAGTTTTCGTTTTGGCTTTATTTGATATTCTCTGTTATAATATGTCTTGTGCTCTATAGCTTATTATTTGGGGGCATGACATCATCAGTTCGGATCGTATTTATATATTCAACAGTAATTGACAGTTTAATCTTAATTAGTTTCCTGAATACTGCTTCATCATTGGCTCACAAAACTGATAAATATTATATGTTGATTATGAAATTTTATTCTCGTAATATTAAAATAAGAATTAACCCAAAATTGAGATTAAAAGTAATTAACTTAATTTATATTGAAATGAATAATTGATTTTATATTATTTTTAAATAATAGTTTTCAGTATTTATGGAAAGATTGAGTCAAAAAAGAGTTGGATTTTACTGCTGGAAACTATTCATTATTAATTATTTTCGCTTTTACGAAGTATATATTTTAAATTTTAATAATTATAGAATCAAAATGATAGCATTTTCCATTTTTTACTTTCTAAAATTAGACGATTATAAACAAATAGCACTAGTTTTTTTTATCTACATTTATAATCGCTAATTATAAATAAAATTTAGCTTTATTTTTTCTTTAATATGCATTTTTATCCTCAAACAATCTTATGTGTATTTCTTAGCATAACTCCGAAAATTAATGAAAATTTCTTAACATCGAAAGTGCCTATCATGTATTTTTTAAAATTTTTAACTTTCTCAAAAAAGGTCAAATTTAGAATAGTATTAAATAGAATTAACCTAAAATTTATAAATTCAATATATTAGTCCTATTTTTCCAATTATTAATGCTAATTATTGAGCTATTTTATATACTATAAATGCTTTTTATTTTGAGTCTCAAATAATTTTATAAAACTTTTTTGTTAATAAAATCATTAATTTTACAGATTCTATCAATTATGGTAATATATTTCTTGAAATTAGTGGAAATTTCTACAAAATAATTATTTAAATTACTGTTTATTAATGATAACTGTGTTTTAATTTTATATCTTAATAAGCTTTAACTAATTTTAAATATTGGCGTAATTTATGATTGTGTTTCGTATTTTTACGAGTTGTTTTAATTGATTACGAGGGTCTTGTCTTAATCGTAAGAATAAATTTTTATGTATTGTTTGGATTTTTTAATAAATGTTAAAATATTTAATTATAAAATTTAAAATTCAAATATTTTTTTATTAAAACATAAAACGTCATAGAAATCTTTTTGGTTTAGCAAAAAAAACCATTATATAAATAAAGTTCAAAAATTATGTTTTAAAAGTTAATTAAAACAAAGTATTATTTTAAAAAATATTTTATTTATCTTTTAAATTATTTATGTATCAAAGTATTTTTTTTGTTGTTTATTCATTTAGCATTTTTTATGCTACGTTTGTATCAACGACTTTTACTCTCTGGTATATAGAACATTGAAAGGAGTGTTTAATTTATATAAACAGGGAAACTGAATAAATAAATAATACGAGAAAAAGAGCACACCTAAACTGATAACAACATGACACAATCCACGCTGACCCTAACCCCACTCGTATTCCAAAGACTTAGACAAAAGTTTGTTAGGACAAAATTGAACATACAACCCTGCAGTCTTACAAACTATACCGGAGGGCAGTTAAATAAGGATTTAGTAAACGTTAACCGGAATTTAGGCTAAAAAGGACGAAGCTATATTTCCGCGTTACAATACAATTAATTGATGCAATTTGTGTATATTTAATGTAGTCTAACATCAAAATTGCACAATTAAACAATAATTAACAGGATTAACTAACAAATGTTTTTTAAAGCCACATAAAGTAATTTAATCATTAATTCTAAAGGATTTTTTGATAAAAACATTCTAAAATTAATTTATTATAAAATTACGTTGGATAACATTTTTGATTATGGTTTAATGTTTTAACCAATCCTTTGGTTTGGTTCGGATTGGTTTTCTTAATAGATATTGCTATTTGGTTTGGTTTGGTTTTATTTTTAATGTAATGGTTTGGATTGGTGTGGTTTGAGAAAAGTCAAACCATTAACATCTTTAATCAAAACCTAAAATATTTTTTATTAAAATTTTCCAATTATCACAAAAATATGTATAAATTACATATTAACAGAAAATAATTAAAATTAAAAGGTATTATACAGTATATATAATTGAGGTTAACGTTTGGAATAGTTTTTGATAGCGACTACTTCCTGGAGCCCTTGTCAAACACTACGTCAATGTGCAATTGAAGCAAAATTTCAAATTATAACGTATTTCGAATAATTAACGTATTAAATTATAAGATGTGATTATCGGGATTTTTCTAACATAATTTTCGATCCAGTCCCGATATTTTTAAATGATAATCCTGTTACGATAAATCCCGAAAAAATTAACCCAATCTCGATCTCCATCCTGTCCTGAAATATTTTGATGGTCTGATATATACTTAAAAACAGACTTGTCAAATAAAATGGCTTTTTAAAAAGCTGAGAAAATAATTATTTTTATAATTTAAAATACATTGATATCCAAAAACGATAAAACGAAAAATATTTTATTAAGCAAAACAAACAAAGCCCAATATTACCAAAGAATTAAAATTGTATGCTCGATTCAATGAAAAAAATTTAAACAGTTTTATGTCAATAATTGTTTCATTCTCTTTAAAAAAATCTCTTGATTTATAAACTTACTTAAATCTTATCAGTCAGATGTCAGCACTTAAAGCACAAAAAATTATATTCAAATGTGAATACACTTCATATGAAATATCGTTAATTGCAATATTTTAATTCAATTTATTCTCTCTTAAGACTTATTAGCAAAAATATAGATAAAAATTTGCGACCCATAATCTACATATAAAACTCTTATTAAATCGATTTTGTATAAATAATGTTAACCTAAAACCTAAATCGCCAATTGGTAGTAATATATCAGCGAACAAACATGCATATGACATAAAATTTAGTGATGGTTTAAATATAGTGATTCCGCAAGAATGTCAACCTTATTGGTTATGAGCCAAAATAATTCCACTGCCAATGAATACGACAACGATTTTTTTTGTCTTTTTTGTCTGTACCCTAATCTGACATATGATGATGGAGTGCGGCTAAACTGTTTTACTTATAAATATGTGCGAATGTTTTTCAAAAATAATTTCCATTTTTCTCGATTTTTGTGCGTTTATTTTAATATCAGTTGTGATCTGTGCGTGAAATATTAAATTGCCAAATCTATTTATAGTTGTAATTAGTAGCTTAGATTTCTATGAATTAAACTGTTTCGTAAAGTCTATAAACTTAAATAAACATTTTCGAGTAATAATGAATGTAAATAAATAACAAATCTTTCATGTTTACTCAAAATTATTTGATAAATTACTGGCTGTTGACGTTAAAATATTTTTTATTCCTACGTTTAATATTCCGTTCGGAAAATATTATTCTTAAAATTTAAAAGCGTTAATTTTATTATTAAAAATATAATAATAAAGTTAAGAGCAATAAAATTTTTATTGCAGTCTAAATTATTATTATTATTATTACTTAATTATAGATCTCTATATCACAAGAAATTTGTGGTGCGAGACCAATTGTATTCAAGGTCAAGGTACTTTAACTGGCGAATAAATAAATATTTAAATTTAATCATAAAACAAAACTCGCAAACGCACTGCTGTCTCGTAAATTTTCGCCTAAATTTATTGCGTAAATATTTGCATTAAATACTGCTATCTTACACACATACACACTAACACTCGTTCTCTGTATTTAATTCTTTAAAACGAGCAAAAATTTTAAGTTTAAACTTGAAAATCGACTAGTTAACATATTTTCGGGGCTTATAGTAAACACACGCAAAATGCGAGCCTATCGCGAATAACAGTGGCATATCTTGTTCTTTTAACTTCTGTACGGCGCACTTGACATCATTTTACTTTAAAAATTATTTTCACAACCCATACATTGTTGTGTGTGTATGAGTGTATTGCATCGAGTTTTGCTTATTCCTAAAAATATTTTTCGCGATTCATCTCTTCTCTCTCTCACACACACGCAAACTATTCTGCTATCACTTAAATGTCTATCTTAATCCCCCCAATGTTATCGTGAAGTTACTTGAAGTGTGCGTTCTATGTGTGTATATGTGTTTGCTTTAAGTTTGAAGATATGAAATATTTTGATGCTATTTTTATTGGAAAAAATGATAAACCAAAGCGAGTCGTCTAATGGTTGTTTAGTCTTGCAGTTTTAAACTGACGGTTATTAAAGTGCTTAAGCGTATTATTTATTATTATTATTTACTGTTGTTATTACACACTTTTTTGGAGAACTAGAGAGAAACACGCATTTCTTTTTATAATTATACGATAAACTACTTTACAAATGGGGAACTTTCTATCGCGACTATTCGGTGACGGGAATAGTAATAAAAGTCGCAACTATGCAGTAACGGATACAGCACATGGCAGTCAGCGGAATACCGGCGTAAAAGGTTTGCTAAAGAATAGTGTGTTCCCCATCCCCACTACTAATTAGATTAATTATTTTGCTCTTAACTCTTTGTATGTGTGTTCACTTAAAACTAATGAATCATAAAATCATCCGTTCATTATAACATCTACGGTATATTTTTGTAATTTCGAATTTTTCTATTTTCGAACTGTATTACTGGTATGGGGTGTTTGCGTCCCATCCAGCCATTCTGTCTCGCTATGTCCCGCAAATTAACACGCATGCGGTCACGCATGCCTTCCGTTAATGTAATTTTCATGGTAATGAACTTGAAGTATTCCTAATACAGTCATCTTCGTTCGTAAAAATATGAGCTAATATTTTAGTTCCTGACTGCGAACGCGTAAATTAGTTTAAACTTAAATTTTTTTTAATGATTTTGTGGTGTATCGCGAGAACTCATTTTCTTGTAAACGCGTTACGCGTAACGCATTGCTACCAAAAAAAACTTTTTCTTCATTGTCTCTACTATTCAATGCGCTGTTAAGCTTGACTAGAGGTTTAATTGCCAAAATAGCACTACTGGTGCAAATGCCAAAATGGCAAACATGTGATTTAAGACTTTAAAGCGCAACCTTGTTTATATTTAGCACATGCTATAGTTAATCAATGAGCAAAAACATTTGGTTATATACTTGTAATCAGTGACTGTCGGGTGCGTTGTGTTATAGATTTTTCGTTTATAAATCTAAGACACGTCTCTTCATGTGATTGTCACACTTTGATTATTTTTTGAAATTTCGCGATAACTATGTTTTCAGTAATAAATGAAAAAAAATACGAGTGAGTGTTTCAATTCAAATCGCAAGAGTTATGTAAACATTTGAAGGAAAAAAAAGTTTTATGTGCTTTTCGATACGATTTACTACTACTGTATGAGTCGCCTATTTCTTCGTAGATTCTCGCGTTACATGCGTGATCACTCGCACTATACGAGCGTGATCTTTGCCATGTGCTAACAAGTTAACTTAAAAGTGTGTTTTTTATTATTCGCCAAAGTTATACGTGTCTGTGTTATATGTGTGTGTGCGTGCATGTGTTGTTTGTGCGCGATTTAATTCGTGTAATTACGCGCACATTAAAGTGTTATTGAACCGAACGAGATATATATTGGATTTCAAGTTCGAGAGAGAAGGAGATTATTTGTGTTTAGATTAATCTCATCATTTGATTTTTATTTTTTCGAAATTTTTTTTATTACCACCGAAAAACAAACCAAAACGGAAAAAAACTTTTAAGAATCATGGGTTGCCTCTTATCTATATTCCGTTTTGGCACATATATAGTCAAAGAGCGTAAGTGTGGATAATAGCTGTTTAAAACTTATATAAAAGAAAAAAGTTAAAAATAAGTTGTTTATTACAGTTTAACAGTAATGTGTTTTTAACTTCAATTTTTTTCGTCGTTAGAATAACGATTTTTTTAGAGAAAAAAAATGTTTTCATGACTCCTATACTCTGCTGACTAAACTATAAGATTAAATATTTTTATCAATTATTTTCGTTGGCGAATATAATTAAGCCTTTTCATTATTTCTGCTGTAATCTGTGAAATATGTAAACATTTGTATCCTGCGAATCATCGTTAACAGTACTGTACTGTACTATCTTACGTCTATTTATACATTTCCTTTTCCCATTCAACAAACTAGTATTGCCATTATGAGTGTAGACGTTTGTTTGAATGATTATGTTTGCAAAATAATCGATAGCGTTTGCAATGTCAAGTACAAGACGTTAAATAAATACACGACTATAAAAAACTTATTATACCGTATAATCGAATATTATTACCTGCTAGTAATTGATTATGTAATAATTTTTTTTGTTAATTTTTTTCGCTTTATCATCGATGAAATTAGGATTTATAATAGAAAGAAAAACTATGAAATTTGATAAAATATGATAGAATACTGTACTGTAAAATAATATCTAAGCTTTTATACTTACGTATAGCATATGATTTTATTTTACAGTAAATGTGGCAGAAAAGTAGGTATTCGAAAGTATTTAGATCAGTAGACCAACTTTACTCATGTAATTTAATTAAATTATTCCTTTTACATTTTAAGGCCATGTGTGGATATTTCAAACATTCAATGTTAAGTTAATTTAATATTAAGGGCCTTAAAAAATTTTTTTGGAATATTATTTATTTTATAATTAAACTTTTTAATACTAAGTTATATTAAATCCTTTTTAGATTATTTGTGTAAACGCTTACATTTTCTAAAATAGTGCAGTAAATATTTTTTTATAAATCTGTTTTTCTTAATCATTGCTTTGTTTTATTTCACAAAATAGATACAAAATTTTAGAATTCCAACTTATTCGTTAAAAACCGCAGCAAAATTATAAATATTTATTAACTAGACATTTAAATATTCATAGTTACGACTTGATATTTTTAGACACTTATGCAAGTTTACAAACTATTTGATTGCAAAGTTATGACGAAGTTTTGCGTTACAAAATCTCAGGAAACTGAAACTTTCAATACTATATATTTTCATAAACTATTAAAAAAATTATATTTATAGTTAGCATATATGTTACATTAATAAGCCCTGATCGTGTATAGAAACATATTTTATTTGAACATAGATCAAAACAAAGCGATAAAATGTTTTTTGTTTATTTTAAAAAATTTATAATTAACTATTAACGATATTATTTTAGTAATATATGACTTCAATTTACTTTTTTAAATAAAATATTTAAGTTTATTCTATCTACGATTAAATGGAAATATGCTTGAGATTTCTTGATGCACACTTTCCCTTGACATTAAGATAACCTTTCGATTAATTTTAAATTTCATAATTAAATTTTTTTCTCCAATAAAATGGAATCTGCAATTATCTCAAAGCAGGCTAATTAAGAATTTAGTTTCCTATTTTTTGCATTGAGATTATTAAGAACATTTTTAAACTATATTTTTGTTTATATTGAAAACTAATTACAAGTTTCATGAATTAAAATGAATTTAATTAGTATCCTATGAGGTTCAGGCTAAAAGTTGGGCTAATCCTTTGAATTATATAAAAGGCTCAGGTTTAGGCGCCCAATTTAAATGTTATCACAGATGGAAAAGGAAAAGCTAATGGCTAAAGCTTTTCAATTCTCTAGCCTTTACACATAAATATATTTTTACAATTCTGTTAGTTTTTCATTTATTCCGCCTTAAATTTTTGTTTAAAGCAAACATATTGTTAATTAAAATTTTTCCTAAAAAACTTAATAGGAAGTTTAGGATTTATAAAATATTGGTCTACTTAAAAAACCTTCAGAATTTCTTTAATGTAATAAAATGTTCATAAACTTTATCAAAAAGTATGTTAGAGGTAAGAAAAATCCTTTTAAAAGCCTATGTAACATAAACCACCTCATCTCTAATAAAACAAACGATTTAATCACATTATCAATCACCAAAAAATTAAAAAATCTTTGCATTTTGTAATTTCAGAAAATATTCCACTCATAATCTATCAAAATTATTTTCGATTAAGCAATTTTGAAATATAATATGATCTATAAATACCTAGATAAATTATTTTCTAATTAAAATTCTGTTTATTAAGTACTTACTAATGACATTTCAATTACCAAATGTTGACTATGCAACACTATTTTATTATTGAGAAATTACGTACAGTCACTTCAAAAATTGTATACCTATGCTGTATTCTTTATTATCCTGTTTATAATCTATAAGTCGCTAATATCTATTTGTTATTATACTATACATTTTCAAGTTTGGTTAAGATATTAATATATGATAATTGGGATTATAAAATCCGATTAATTAATTCAATTTTCAAATTATTTTGAGTGCAATTTTGCATAGACAAACACTGTTTTTTCTGTTGTAAACTTTTATCTATAAAAATCCAAATTTTTTGTCGATAACAGCATCTGCAGTAACGAGCGCTCAAACAGTCTCACAAGAGAATTTGATTTCACCCACGAAAACATCAATCGAAGAACAATCGCCGAAACAAAATGATAGCCCAAAACTAGAACCATTTACTACTAAAGAACCGGTATTTTATTTTTAAAAATAATAGTAAAAATTGTAAAAATCAAGTATTCACTGATTGAAAAAACATCTGAAACTATAAATATCTTACGTTGAGATTAAATAAGTAGATAACACTACTAGTCAATACCCCCTCTATTTCTAAAGATCATATATACCACAACATTCGAGACCGATATCGACGCCGCGCCACCGCATCCGCTCGAAGAGCAGCTATTGCTGCGCGATATTGATTCCGATGAGATCGAAATCGATACGAATTTAGTTACGCCCGAAGTGGAGGACGCGGTTATCAAAATACAGGCAGGAATTAGGGGTTTCTTAGCGCGCAAGCAAATCAAGGAAATAAAGAAAGATCATGTCAGCGTTAATAATGAAATTAATGCTGAAAAGAATAATAAACAACTGGAGTTGATTAGTGATGGTAGGTTTATAATGGTTTATATACAAGAAAAAAAGTTTTCGTGTTAAGCCTTAAAATTCGTTGTTTAAAGTATTCATTTGTAGACGGATTACGAAGGAAGTTGATATCACCACTAGTCATAATAACGGTTATTTTAGTAACGAATAAATTTGCCAACAAACGTCTTAACAAACAAGAAATTTTGATTATCATTTTACTATATATTTTGTTTGCGTTAGAATTTCATTTTTCCTCTCTATCTTGAGTTATTATATTTAAGTAGGATTATTGTCATTCACTTTAATCACTTTTTTATTTTCTCTCTATCTCTCTGTCTGTTCTGTCTCTCTCTCTCTCTCACTCACTCACTCACTCTCTCGATCTCTCATTCGTTCATTCTTTCATTCACTCATTAATTTCAATCACTTAATCACTGCTTAAATAATATTTTAACCAAATTAAAACACACCGAATTAATTATTATTGTAATAAAAATCATTACAAATATCCAATTTAATTTTTAGGAATTACTCCAATAGTACCTCCACCGCCAAACTTCGGGAATACTAAAAATGATCACAATTTTGATAATAGAAAAGAAAGTGCGTCGACAACGGACGATCCATCGGAAAATTTACCCACAAAACCGATACAAATAACCGAAACAAATAAACCGGAAATAGAAAGATCAAGCGTGGAATCAAAACCTCAAATATTTGAAAAATCAAATAAATCACGAGTGGAAGAGCAACTCGTGGAAGCGTTATTCGATGACATAAAATTGTTGGACAATACTCAAGTGGTTTCCATTGAGATAACCAAACAGGATATCTCTTTGGATATAATTACTAACGACACTCAACAGCAACCACAGCCACAGCAACAACAAGAGACAACAACAACGTCAGAGCTAATAAATACCGCGTCTTCCACTACAGTTGAAGTGAAGCCAATAAAAGATTCAAACGAAAAAGTATATAAAGCGTCTGTGGAACAGTTTGGGGTTTTGAAGCGCGTGCAAGAGCCCAACAGCCCACCAGTAATCACAGCTATGGCTACGGATACCAGTACGAGCTTACAGTTTAACATTGGCCTGATTCCAGTAATTGAGGAGCAAAGAGAGATTGAAATATCCAGCACTCATCACACGGATAGCGCCAGCATAACGGTTGATACGCCACCAATGGTTGTACAAGAGGTACTGCCGTCAGCGCAGGACGCGTTACCTCAACCGCCGCCATCTCCACAGCCAACCATTCAAATTGAAGAGCAAAACGGAACGATACTTGACGCTGAAGAGGCGGCCACTAGAATACAGGCCGCTTTCCGCGGCTTTCAAACGCGTAGAACGTTGTCGCGCGAGGCGTCGCCCAATAGAAGCAGTTCGGGAAGCACTACACCAGTCACGCCAACGCCCGATAGTTTTCCGCATTTTCGTCAAACAAGTGACGAGTTGTTTGTCAGCTCCAGTGAAGTTAAACCGCAAGATAACAATAATTTGAAACCATTTGACGATAGTGTGCCGTCAGTTGAGGAGAGTATTAATGCCACTCTCGATCGACTAGAGGAGCATCTGTTGGCGCAATTGGTGTCTCAAAGCAATATTGACGACGAAACAACTTTAGTTGAAGACACAGTCAATATTATCAATGATAATATTAGTGATGAAAATATGAATCTACCGGTTATTGAACAAAGCGTTGAATCTGTGCCAACAGTTCAACAAGTAATCGAAACGCAGCCACAATCTATTCAACAAGAAAATGAAACACAAGCGCCAATTGTTGTTGCTGTGGATGAAAGTGCGCCACAAGTTATCAGTATTGACAGCCAATTATTTGAAACTAATGGCCAAACGCTCGATAATCTCAATGGTAAGAAATTTGTGATTAATTTAAGACACAAACCTAATAATTTACATTTTGATTACGTTGTGGTGGACTTCGCAACGGCAACAGATTTATCGGCCAATAATTCGCAAAACACCGAAAAAATAACTGATATCGTCGATACAACGCTTGTGGCCACAGAACAACCATCGGAAGAAACCCAACAATTATCAACTATAGTAGACATTAATCGCAATACGATCGTTGAGAATATTTTGGTGGATGAAAACTCGAATACCACTGAACAACCGGTCGAACAGCAATCCATTGATGAGATTATTATAGTTAATGTGGACAGTGTTCCGCAATCCACACCAATTCAGATCACATCTGAACCATCAAAAACGAATATCGAAATTCTAACCGATTTAGTGGAGTCGTGGACATTAAATTCACCGCCAATAGTAACAAATGCGCCGGAAATTGTTGAACAAATTTTAACAGAAGACACAGTAATTGCTGTGTCTGATGATGGCGTGCAGAACTCAGATCAAAATCAAATCAAATCAGTAGAACAGCTCACCGAAAACTTAGTTGAAATCTCAGCAGAGAGTTCTCCTCAACAGATACCACAAGAACAACCATCACAAGAAAAATCACCACAAGAACTGCCACAACTCGAACAACAACCACCAGAACAGCCTTCAAAAGAACTGCCACCGCTAGTTATAACAGCTGTTTCGCCTTCAGATGACACACCACCGCAATGGCTTGAATCTCAAATATTTACGCCGAAATTAAGCGACGAAATAATTCCTCCCGTAAATAACGTTACAGTTGATAGTAAACCGACAGTAACCATACCGACCGGTGAAGAGGCAAAATTACACAGCATTCTTAAGCAAACTCCGCAAACACCGGAAATAAAAACCGAATCACCGATCCTTATAAGAACCGAGTTATCCACACCGGAAACCGGTCCGTCCACGTCAGAGGAGATATCCAGTCCGGACGACGACCCGGAATTCACTGGCCTCAGCCCTAATAGTCCAATACCGATCCGGTCGTCGAGCCCTAACCCGTTCGGCAAAAAGAGGAGAAAAGCTAGAAAGAGTGGCAGTCGAAAGAATCAGTAAAATAGATCCGACCGATCGTTTTTATTATGAATATTATTATTAATAATTATTACTATTATTACACGATATTAGCAAAAATAAATGATTTACGAGACAATTTATGAATCGAAAAGATTTTAAACGATAATTTTTAATGATTTTATTTGAGAACAAAAAATAAATTAATTCCGATTCTTAATTGTAAAAATCAACGATAATTTTCAATAAAATGAATTCAGCTTTGTTTACAGTGAAACATTGAAATACAATACAAGTAATAATTTAATCACTATTTGTAATGTGTTTTTCGTTTGTTTTATTTGTTTTAAAATTAGACATTTGTACTCTGAAAATAATTTAATAACAACGTATTTATTTTATTAGACACTATAACAGTAGCAAATTAAATATTTAATTTTATTTATGGAAAATATAAAACAAAAAATATTGTTTTGATCGATTCAAGCGATGAAAGGTGTTAACCATTGCATAACGATTAAGAAATGCTAAACAAAAAAAGTTGTGTAAAGTTATTCACGCTTCGTTAATATATACAACAGTTATCAAGAAGAGGATAAATGCTTTCAAAATAATGAAAAAACATTCGTTTTAATGTAAAGCAACGCTTTAGGCCAGGGTGTCCCACAGTCTGTTGGTCTGGGTTGGGTCTCATTTCGACTTTTTTCAAATTTCAGAGTGGGGTCTAAACTCATCGGACTTAAGCGACATTTTTTTTTGCCATCGGACCAAAATTTTTTTCTCGAATTTTTTTCCTGATGAAATACCTAAACCACGCCCACTCGGAAAAATCAGCGAAATTTAAAAGATATTTTTTTGAAATTTTGGTCAAAATTTGGAGGTGTCAAATAAACTCATTGGTTTTGATGGATAATTTTTTCCTTATGCCAAAAAACTTTTCGAAATTTTCAATATTTTTCGTCTTTGAATTTTCAAAATTTTAGGGAGGGGTGTCCAACTTTTCGGATTTTCATGGGGGGTGTATACCTCTGTGTGTCCCTGCTTTAGGCTATTGAGACAAATAATAAAATTTAATGTAATTTTATCATTCATTAAATTAATATTTTAAAAGTTTTGCTGATAACAAAAAAATAATTTAGTTGTAAATGCGATTCTTAGGAAAAATAAAAATGATTCGAAGTCAATACAAATGGATAAATCTTCAACATTCGCAACATTAAAATCATTCCATACCTCTATAAGAATACTGAACATAATAACGTTTACGTCTTCCGTAATCGGAAATATTTTCGACACTTGTTTCGATTTAGCGATGAGCGCGCAATTCACTACAATAGCGGCGTACAGCAAATAATTCATCACATTCTGCCATTCGCCGATGTCTTTCACGTTATCGCCACCAAAAGGCCTCTGATATACGACGCACAGCTTAAACGCGTCGCTCCTTATTTCGATAATATTGTTGATCAAAGCGCACGCCGCTGCCAATGGGAATGCAGATGAGAATAGCGTGACGTAACCGAATTGGATCACTATCTCGAGATAGTCGTCAAACGTGCTGTCGTATCGAAACATACTCGCCTCTAATTCCACTTGATTTATGTTGCGATTGATTTTGAACGATAGCTTATACGCTTCCACGAGAAAAGGCCAAACCGACTCTTTTATGTTACCGATCACTTGACGGGTTATTAGCAGTGCTGCCAATTGCTATGTTAGGGTAGAATAATCTTTTAATTAAAAATTGATGAAAATGTTATCTATATATGTGATAATACCACACGTAATTTGTCCATATCTCCGATAAAGAATGCAATATAGAATAGCGGCAAAAAACCATTTACAAACTGGAACTAAATATTCGAAAGTTTTTTTGAGAATTTTCAAATTAGCGAAAAATAAAAGCGAATAGGAAATTATATTGCGATGTAACGGATTTATATACCGGCACTAGTTTTAGAATTAAATTATTCTCGTGCGCTGTTTCGTACTGATAATTTTCTATGAAAATAAATTAGACAAAAATATTAACTTTAAGTAAGATATTTGATTATTATTATTTTTAAAATAACAACACCTTTGTTGTTAAGCCAGACAGCGATTTGATAATATATCGATTCAAAAATATTCACAATAATAGCTAAAAGTATTTTCGGCAAATAACTCATCCATTGTGGGTATTGTTTCTGATTGATTAACACATCATCGAACCACGTCTATAGCAAAACAAAAATACAACTCATTAAAAATATGTGATAAACATATGTATTGATCTATAAAAACCTGCAAACGAAATACTGATAACATAACACCAAATACTGCTACAATGCATATGCAGATCACCGGGAATGTGATAAAATATTTGAATATTTTCCGTTTCCATTCGGGATATATAATCCGTAACCGCCCGAACGTGTTCACGTGAATTAGATTCCCGCGAAACAACGGCCGCACTAAGTTGGGTGTTGTGCCGAAATGCGTCGAATTCCAGTTCTGGACGATAGACTTGTTCGCGCGTTTCCAGCGTTGCAAGAATACCGAACCCCAGATGATATTAAATACGGTAAACGCGAGAATACTCACGTCACCGATCAGATTATTCTCTCCAATTACAGTAATTATTAGGCCAAATATTGCTGGAAACGCGAGCGCTATCGTATAATAGCCTATAAATGCGAAGTAAACCGCAATCTTTATGCCGAAATATTCGCATATTTTATCCAACGGTTGCGGCGAAATCACCGCAGAAACCCATTGCGATCGAAGCGCCGACAAATCGCACTCGCAATGCAATGGCAACACCTGTTTGATCAGTTTTAGTTCGATCAAATTCGATATAACCGCATCGCCATCGCTAAACTTTAATCCAGTGAACTCGTGATGCATAACCTTTGAGTTATTTCGGGACGTAATCCAACGTAAACTATTGAGAAAGTGCAGTATAATGCTCTGCCTCTGAAGACTCGTCAAAGACTCGTGACAATCGTAACCCAAAAGTTTAGCGCAACTCAGGAAATACTCGTTATCAGCGGTAATATAGAAAGCTTGCTCTTTATTAATAGCGTGCGGCTTAATATCGACAATTAGATTCGGTAGCCTTTCGTTTATCATCTGAAGCAACGGATCGATTATGTAGAAACCTTTAGGCGGAAAAACCATGACCACGTCGTACTTCTGGCTGTCTTCACTCGTGCGCTTCCAAATCAGTTGAGCGCCAGCCTCTTGCAGACCTTGGGTCTGCTTTTCGATCAGATTACATATTTCCGCTTTGATCGAACTCGTCCTCTTTCGCAATGAGCTCGTGTACAGTAGCTCTTCGTTGTTCATATTTCTAGCATATTCGGCATTATTATCGCGATTACGTGATCAAAGATTCGTATGTATTCAGACATTCGCTTTCACTGCAGTTTTTATTCAGAGCAAAAAACAAGTATCGTTGTAAACATTCGGTTGCGCTCATGCTCTGAGATATGCCAACAAAATCGATATTTGGCTCATATGGTTAAAAGCATTTTTTTGCATCAAAATAAGTAGATAAAAGGTGAACCGAAATAGCGCTGCTTTTAACAAATTAGACCATTTGATGGTAGATTAGAGAATGAATGTGGAATTATTAATATGATTATTAGATACACTTATATATTGAATTAATAATTAATATTAAATTAAAGTTATTTAATTAAATTGATTTTATACAGTAACTTATATTTAGTACATGAATTTAGGGTTGAGATTCTTTGTATATCTTTCACAGGATCACTAGCATTAACTCTCTCTCTCTCTCTCTCTCTCTCTCTCTCTCTCTCT
>JAQGAW010002142.1:0-16118 GCA_034698025.1 Phthiracarus crinitus | reverse complement strand
TGTTGGCACTGATATCCATCATACAACTGATTGGCCATATTTTGCAATTTCTTCCATACAATTCTTTAACTTAAATTCATTATCTAAAACACTTAATCATATATTATGCCCAAATGAAGATATGGTTGAATCAAATAAAGGCGCTATACTTTTACGCGGTGTTTATGACAGTGAATCAAACTTTACGTGTCATAAACCTTACGGTTGTATTGTTATACAATTACCGCAAGTTATTATTGCCGGAAATCTACGCATTAAAACGTGGAATAATACTAAATATGAGTTTAAAGTTTGGCTGTCTATCGATAATAAAAACTGGAAACAAGTTTATGATAACGAAGATATTTTGGTAACAAACGACTATAAAACTGATCATTTGATTGAGTTTGAAGCGCAACCGATTTTGTTTATTAAAATTAACGGCGAAAATGTGGACGAAAATGATGAAAACGACGATACTTTTCGAATGGCTTCTCTTAAATGTCCCGATAGTCTATAGATATTATTGAGACACTTGTATAGTGTGCTCGAATCGATCAAACATAATGCGTATTCGCATCAAACCTTGCATTTCAAGCCATTACTAGCGTTAATTTAAAGGTATAGAAAGGTTATGCAAAAAATAATATTAATCTGTAATATCTATAAATTATGCATTGTTGATCAAGGAATAGTTAATATATTGTTGATTTCACTGCTTTAATTAATATAAAGTAATCGTGCATATTATCAAAAACCTATTCATAAAATATATGAGTTTATTGTTCAAATAAAATTAACGAATTGCGTTGCAATCATCTGTTATCTAAAGTTTTTATGGCATTATAAATAGATACTGTTTGTTATAACTTGTAAGCTTTGAATGATTGATGTAAACTGTATTTCAGTTTGATATGATAACATTTCTATTGTAAAAGTGCATATATGTGTTAATACAAAGGTTTGCGTACGGGTTGACGGGTTGAACTGCATTTCACTATTGCATTAACATTATCTTATAATTTCTCTAAATTATTATACATTACCATTCATTCATATGTTGATTGTATTTGGTTTTTAAAGTGGAATATAAATTATTTAAGTAATTCAATTTAAATTATGCAATATTATTATCTATTGATGTATTAACCGAATTTTTAAAACATTAAAGAAAGTATTATACTCTATTAAATATGTTGATTATCAATTTGATAAATTTTAAAGCTTATCTATCGTTCTATGCATGATTATTCTGACTCCAGGTGTATGTCAGTGATATAAAATTATCTTGTTATTTCATAACTAATAAATAATCCTAATTAATTCTACACGATTAAAATAATCGTATAATACCTTATTTATTATATAAGATATAACTTTAAGCAAACTCAACATTTGGTTTATTCTCATCTCAATCAAAAATTATTAGAATTAATTAAAGTAATTATTTTTCTATTTAATAAATAACTTTTTAATAATTGACGAATAATACTAAAAGAATTTATTAAAAATAATGCAAAAGTTTGAATTACATATTATTTATACTTTGCTTTATGTATTGCAATACAATAGTGAGTAAAGTTGAAACAAAATTAATTAAATTAAATATTTTTAAAAATATTATAAGGTTTAGCAGAAAACCCAATTTGCGGTGATTGGGAGCCATTTATAGATGAGAAATGTTTTAAAGTATTTGATGAAACGCTTATAAACTTCGAAAATTCTTCAATTTTTTGCGCTCAAAACGATCAAACCTCAACGCTGGCAATAATAAAATCTAAAGAAGAGCAAGATTTTATAACTAATTTAGTTTTCAATGTCCATAAAGCAACTGATAATGTTTGGATTGGCGTCATAAATATTACAAATAAGTTTATTAATATAGATAACACAGAATTAATGTATGAAAACTGGGCACAAGGATCACCACAAAGTGATATCGATTATAAATGCGTTCAAATTATTTCCGATCATTCATTGATGGGAAAGTGGATCAATGAGCCTTGCAGTAAGAAAAATGCAGTGATATGCCAAAAACTGCAGGTATGGTCTGTTTTACGTTTGCAACAAGTCGTCTTAAATGAAAGAAAAACAATTATGGATAAAATAACTGAGTTAAAACAAGAAAATTTAAATCTAAGTAAAAATCTATCAGATATAACAAAAATAATGGAAGAGAAAATTAATAATTTACAAGAGGAAAATAAAAATCATGAAACATCTTTAAACAATTTAAATCAAAATCCAGTTCCGAAAGGATTCATTTATGTACAGTTACCGTCACAGGATGAGCCAAAAGCAATTTGGCCGACAGTTAGTTGGAGTGATGTAAGTTCAACATATGCCGGTGTTTTCTTTAGAGTTGTTGGTGGGAATTCTACCAGCTTTGGAAGTGTTCAGGAATCGGAAACTACAAGACTATCTTCAATTCGCTGGAAAATAAAAGACCATGTAAATCAAACTGATGTTAAGAGATATGACCACGACAGTGCTATAAATGTTGGGCAATGGAGTGACTATATTCCTGTAGGAAACATTGCAGTTGCAGCTCCTGATGTTTTACAGTTATATGTCTCTTCTGGTGAAGTTAGGCCAAAAAATTATGCGATTAAAATTTGGAAAAGAATGTAATTATTTAATTCAAGAAAATCAAAAATAATTTTAAAATTGAATAAAAATATATTATTAAAATTTGTCATTTAATTTTTATTCGCTCAATAATCTACATGGTTAGCTTAAACTTAGTTTCACAAACAATATATTTTATCCAGAATTAGGTTTTTATTAAATTTACTACTGTTATAGTTTAAAATTTGTATTTAATTTTATTAATAATCAAAGTAATGCTGTTTACGTGTCGTCATACCGTCGGTTAATCTGGTTGGGTTCTTTATATAGTCATGGCTGTTTGATTTTTAAGTTATTAGTTTCAGTTCGGTTAAATCGAAATCATTTTACATAAACCTTACAGTAAACCGATGCCGACAAACAAGTTTTATTTAAAAATCAATTTTTTCCTTAAATTTTTTATCAATAAATTATATTGTATATAATTTCAACTATTTATTCTTAAATAATGCGTTAAAATTGTTAGAAATAGCAGAATTAAATATTTTTTTGCATTATTACTAATTATAATCAAATTATAAATTATATTATTGGATTTATACTCACTAAACATTTGTATTTCTGTTTTTCGGTTAACCGGTACGGGTCGGTAAGGTTTAAGACCTTAACTACCGGTTCGATTAAAATCATTGTTTTCTCGGTTTGTCTCGGGTTCCAATTTTATAACCCGAAGTACCTTTGATCAAACTTAAACACTTGTTGTTTGTGATTTTATTTTATAATATTTAGCTATTTATCTCTTTTCTATAATGTTCTTTACCTTATGAATCAAATAACTGTCGGAATATGACTCCAATCTTTGATAAATCTTTTTGTATGCATACCAATTCAACAAAATATATTTTTCATATCTTAATTTAAAAATGCAATTACAATCAAAACTTAGTTTAAATATAAATTTTAAAATATTATTTAATATTAAAAGTTATTATTCTCAATAAATGCTTATCTTAATACAAATAAAACCTGTATATTTAAAAATATATTTTATACATCAATTTCTCGTGATTTTAAAATTGAGTTTTTTGTGATGATTGCCGAACCATCCTTTAAAATCAAATTACAATTCCTATCCTTCTCTTCCTCATCAGTAACATTCAAATTTTCAACATTATTCTCAACGCAAACATTTTTATTTTTATAATTATAGTATAACTTTCTAACATTATTGCACTTTGTTGTGAATGATTGCCAAATATTCATGAATCGATTCGAATCTGTTTCATATTCAATATCTAATTGATCGGCATTTCCATTCTGAACGGCAGTAAATTTTTGTTTGGTTTGATGCCGTTTCCACATATTCATCAAAACTCGAATACATAAACAACTGATACCAAACGCCAAAACGAAAAAGAAGAACAGTTTCGGCAAATTATGTGGTGATGTTAGTTGTATAATATATATTAATATTGGTGATGGCATTTGTGGTGGCGGTTGTGGTGGAACTGTTGTCTTCATTGTTCAAAAATTTTACAAACTAAAACTATTTTTGAATATCGATATTCTTATGAACAAATAGTTAGCAAATGAAATAAAAAAGAAAAGATAAAAAATAATTGAATAGTTTTTGTGTTGGTTTTAGTTTTTATTTAAATATAATGTTTTTATGTAGTGATTTAAGAATTTTAATTTTTGTTAAACACTGTTTTGATATATTGGTTGTTATATGATTATTACAAATTTTCCGTTATATAACAATGATTAATCATTTCCTTTAATACTGTGTTAACATTAATAATAAGTATGTGGCATTTTTTGATAAATCAATAATCGAAAGGTATTAAATATTTTAAAAAAGCTTTACTGTGAGAAGCTTTTACAGCAATTTTCATATAAACAGTAGGAATGTACGAATAAATATACAAATAAATTGAAACCCATTTATAAATTAAGACAATGGCTTATTATTAGTAATTTTCATAAATGTTTTCTAATCTATTTCAGACTTAGACTCGTTTTCTTGAATTATTACATCATCATAAAATGTATACATTTTTCTTTGATTGAATTGAGTGTAAGTCAGTATTTTGGCAGTTAATGGTTCTCCGGTTTCTCTTTCGTTCGATGCATTCCTACTGAATCGTAAACATCGGCCAACAAATTGTGCGAACACTATATTCGATTTAATATTCCTCAATATAACGCAAACACTAACATCGCTGTTATCGTAACCTTCCAGTAGTTTACCGCAGACTATGAGTGTTTGGCCACAATCTGTATCTGCTATTGCATCAAATTTGCACAAATTTCCAGTATCGTCATTGATATCATTGAAAATGTGTGATATGGTTGATGAACAAAATATGGACATTAATGGTTTGGAAGTGTTTAACAGAAATATAAGTTGTAGTCAACCAATGAAAAAGGTTTGCTTTAGTAATAAAATAGAATTATGTGATGTGACAGATGACTGTCAAACAAATAGCGCCGATAATACTAACAATTTTAATCGCGATAATGGAAACAATGTCTCAACTGAACTGTCATTCTCTGTAACTGTAGATGTAATAACTGGCAAAAATCCAGATGCAATAAAATTAGTAAAATATGGTTCGATTTCAATAAATGACTGCATTTATCATAAGATTATGAATAATGAAGAAAAAGAGAACCGAATCAATGAAATTGTGCTTAAAATATCGCAACCGATTTGTGTGAATCACATATTATTACGACTTTTTGATGAACAACTGTATTGTTATTCATATTACGTTGAAGTGTCAGAAGACAATCAAAACTGGAACAGAATCGCTGATTACAGACAATATCAGTGCAGAAGTTGGCAGAGATTATACTTTAAAACTATTAAATTACAATACGTTCGCATTGTTGGCACTAAAATACATAATGAAACTCATTGGCCATTCTTTGCTTTATCTTCCATACAATTATTTCATTTATTTTCGCTGCCAAACACACTCAATCATATATTATGTCCGAATCAACAAAGTAAATGAGCGTTTAAAAAATATATATATGGTATAATTACCGCTAATTTCCATCGTAGTGTTAACAACTTTTGGCGATTCCAATACTTCAGTTAATTCATTTAAGTCATCCATTAAATTGGTTTTGTAAAAAAAAGATTTTTCTTCTCCGTAAAAGCCAAAATCTGTCGCCAATTGTTCGGTAATGACAAGCGAAGGCGTAATGACCACAACTTTATTAGATTTAAGCACATATGGAAGTAGTGCTACAATTCCCGATTTCCCGGAACCTGTTGGCGCTACGATTAAAGCTGGTTTACGATTATCCTTTGGTTGTGCATCAAAATAATCTTTTGTGTTCAAAACCGCTCTAATTTGATGAAAATGTATTTTTGTTAGCTTTTGTAAGCTATTATCGGATTCACATTTTAATTCATTTTCGAGCGCTTCTATGATCCCTTCGCTATGCATCACAAACTTCGAAATCGATAACTTTTGTCTCTTATAAGCCATAATTTCACCAGTATTTTGTCTAAAATAATGATTTGTACGCACAATTCTCAAATAATTGTGATAAAAATTTGAAAAAACCAAATTATAAATTATTGATTCTATTGATCACTAACGAAATACTCGGCATTTCTTTGGGATAATAAATCAATACACAAACGAAAAGACTATTACTTATAATGCAATTGCATTCTAATCAGTTTACGAACGAATTAAACGCAACGAGTATTGAATTTGAGTTGTATGTCAGTAATGATATTACTGTAAGCAAAAAATTATGAATAACTATTCAAAGAGTTTTAATATAATCAAATAAAGTCAATTAATAATAGTGCAGTAAGAGATACATCATTGACTGAAAGATCATAAATCAGATAAGTATAGATAATACTAATAAAGTATAAACTAAACTTAAAAGCTATGTGTACGTACGTTACGTTACTTTTAGTATTACTTTCATAATTGAAATTACACTAAAAACCAAAGATAATTATTCCCAGAGTAATTGCAATAATAAACAGTATTTATTTAATAATATGCGAGTAATAATAAAGTTATAATAAAAATATATTATAAAAATCACATGTCATTAATAATAATAATAATAAATTGATTAAAAATTGTGTTAAATTAATGAATTTCGTTAAGTAATAAATTGATACGCAAAATATTAAAAGTGATTTTCCAATCATTTACGCTGTCGTGGATTAACACTGGGTTTCAGTTTTCTCTTTTGCGAAATTAAGTACTCATCGATTTCATCGCTTACAGGTATATCTATAAAACGCAAACATTAAATACTGTATAAATAAAATAAATTAAATAAATATTAATCGCAAAATAATACCCAAATGTTTACTAATGAACTGAAGTGTCAACGCATTAGTGATGTCATGAACAGTAAAACGATTGCATTTCGATCGCCAACCGAACAACCATTTCGTGAACCAACCGGTAATGAACGGCAAATCGCATTGATTGAAATGAACCGAACCCTTAATAGTGACCGCTTTCCTCATTTCACCGGCGCTGTCATCATTGCCATCACTATCGGTCAACAATTCGCTTAATTTCTCCAAATTTGGTTCGGTTTGTTGTTTTTCGCAATTCACAAACAGTATCGGTTGCGTAACCAAATCGAAAAGTTCGTCTTTGATTGGATACATCCACGCGTCCAAACACACCGCAACCTTAAACCGTAGTTCCGTTGCGGCGCACATAATACTAGTGGCGCCACCCATAGAGTGTCCCATTACTATGGCTTTGTTGAGGTCAAGCATACCCTCGAACTCCGAAATATCGAATAATGGATGGAGAATATTGTTGAGCTCATAACCTGCTTGTAGCGCTTCGAGCAGATCTAAAGCACGCGAACACTCTCTCACTCTGTGGTGAATCTGTTTGTTACGGAATGTGTAGTATTTTTTACCAGTTTTGCCGATAGCGACGTAACGATATCGCACCCATTCCATGGTTATGTGTGGAATGGATGCCACGGCTGATAGCGCTTTGGGTGGTATATAGTTTGGGTCATCGATTTCATCGCCAAAGTCCGGTTCGTCCTCAACGCCGTCAACCGCGTCGTTACTGAAGAAGTTAGGGTTCGATTCCCTCATATTATAAAGCACTTGTTTGGCATAAAATGAAAGACACGCTGTATTGTCGCGATGCTCGACAGCTAAATATATATTAAAATTAAACGAATTAAAAGTATTTAATCACACATTAATTTTTAATATGATTACCGGCGACAACAAAGCCATGCGAAGCTAATTCGGTACATATTCCGGAATAAGTGGTGCGACAGCCGCCCAATCCGTGCGAGAATACAATAACCGGGTATGGAGTGGAAGGCTTTAGTGGTTTGGCGTTCGGTATAACCGGTATAAACGCGTCTCCATTCATATTTGAGAAAAAGCGTACAATCGATTCGGAAAGCACACCACCGGTAAGGTTAGCGGCTTCGCAATAACCTCTGCGGTAATTCTCGTGTGGCAACCAATTGGGCCAAAGTAAGTGTTGTTCGGTTAAACTGCGTTTGGTTTGTTTGGCTGACGGGTAATAGAGTCGCACCAAAACTCCACCCTTTTTACTGAATCCGGTCATGAAATCACGACATCCAACCGATTTTAGCGGTCCAGTGGGCAGTGGTGTGTGCTTTCGGTTTTGGCACTCAACTGAACGGTTTCGTTCTCTCTTATTCATTGTCATTTCGTACAAATACAATAGTTATTTCTATATATTGGCGATAATACGCGATTTCGATTGAGTCACAAATTTTCGCTTTTAATGCAACGCAAATATTTTAATTAAATATATAGTTATTGTTTTATATGCAAATGTTTTACGAGAGATAAAGTGCGACTCAAAAGTATTTTGTTTAAACGTGAACTTAAAATGGATCATAAAAAATAAAAACAATACAATTTTAAATTTACATTGAAATGTTATCCAACAATAAGTTAACAGCAAAACACTTAATTATAAACATATGCCTAAACAAAACTTAATTTTGAGTTACGATATTATGTGAACGAAATAACATTATTTATGCATTCATTTCATACCTATTCCTTACCTTCAAAATTATTCGCTGTAACTGTTTCTGTTTAAAACTTTAAATTTTAATCAATAAAAAACTAGATTTCATACGAAAACGAATAGAACTATATTTTATTTGTGTTTTTAGTTTTAAATCATAAAATAGTTTAGCAGTTAAATCACTAACCAGTTATAATAGAAAACTTATACATTATAACAAAAGCTTATTATTGTTTAATTATGATATAATTATAGCAAAATACTACTGCTATCTATTGCTATAAATATTATTCAATGAAATCGGTTTTCGGAATATCGATAACTATATGATTTTCACTAAGTATTAGCACTGTCTTTCCATTCATATTCCGATATTTGGTTGCAGTTAGAAATATGACATTCTTTGTTCTAAATTGTTCAACAATTGCACGCCAAGTGTCTGCTGGATAATGATGTGCTTCATCTATAATTAAAGTATCGAATTTTGCAAACGTTTCGGTAATATTTGGTACAAGCACTTCATCTTTTCCGCGTTTTCGAGTCTTGACAATACTTGTATTAGAATTGCCAACAAATTTATGCGCGTTTACTACCACTAAATTGCTTAAATGTATGCCTAAAAATGAAAATCAATAAAATAATTTATACTTTAAAAGTCGGAATTATTAAAATTTATATTTTTATAAAGCTAGTAAAATATCAGTGCAGAAGTTGGCAGAGATTGTACTTTAAAACTATTATAATACAATACGTTCGCATTGTTGGCACTAAAATACATAATGAAACTCATTGGCCATTCTTTGCTTTATCTTCCATACAATTTTTTCATTTATTTTCGCTGCCAAACACACACTCAATCATATATTATGTCCGAACGAAGATATGGCTCAACAGAGTAAAGGAGCATTACTTTTGTGTGGTTTGAATGACTGTATACTCGACAATAACTTCGAAAATAATTACACAAACTTTATATATCATAAATCTTGCAGTTATATTGTGGTACAAATACCACAAGTAATTATTGCAGAGAATCTATCACTAAAAAAGTGGGAAATAACTAAATACGAGTTTAAAGTTTGGCTGTCTATTGATTATAAAAAAATGGAAATTAGTTTATGATTACAAGAATAGTGAAAAAACACTAAAAAATAATTTCTATAATAGATTTAAAATGAAATAAAGTTTAAACATATTTACCACTGATTTCTTCTGTTGAATTTATCAATTTTACGCCTTCTGTTACAGCTATCAGTTCTTTACGGTCTTTAATAAAATTTGTTTTATAGAAAAATGATTTTTCTTCGCCATAATAGCCAAATTCAGTGACCAATTGTTTGGTAATGCAAAGCGAAGGCGTAATCACTACAACCTTATCTGATTCGAGCACATATGGCAGCATAACAACGATTCCAGACTTTCCAGAACCGGTTGGCGCCACTATTACTGCAGGTTTTGGTTCAGTTTGTTCATCAAAATACTTTTTAGTTTTTAAAACCGCATCGATTTGATGCGAATGTATTTGGGAGACACGTGTTTCGACATTCAATTCACATTTTAATGCTTCGATCAATTCATTACCATTTTCTCTAAACTTCGACTGAATCTTCTTGAATCGCTTCGACATAATTGCTTAATTGTAATGTAAAATCAGTTTACGAACGCATTAAACGCAAAGAGTATTGAATTTGAGTTGTATGTCAGTAATGATATTACTGTAAGCAAAAAAATTATTTATGGCAATATGTGTTTGCGAGCAAATAACCAGTTTTTCGCGCAAATCAAACGTATCGTTAAAAAACACCACAACCTTCAGACTGACAGCACACACACACACACACACACACCACACAAATAAACGCAAATTATGACACAAATTATTACAGTTTCACAATTAATAGTTAGTTGTAGTTGCGATGTAAAGCTCGTTTCACACATTTACGCGTTTATTTATTGTTTATTTACACGATAACAACATTCATGTGACTCATACACAAATAATCATATAAACAAAAATCGGTTATAATGGTGAGTGCAGACACCTCTACCTCTAGTGGAGACATCTGCTGTTTCACTCTATTTAAACTTTTAAATTTACTTTAATAATTACAATTAATACTAAAACTATGTTTAAAATATAAAACAAAGCTTTATATTAAAATGAAGTATACTTTCAAATCAAAATAAGCCTAAATATTAGTAAGTTTTGGCTTTTTATGTAAATATCATGATTATCATAGCAATACATATGTTGCCATAGAAATGGAGCAAAGCAATCAACGGTGGCTGCATTCGCTAATATAACCCAAATATTATTGAGAATAGGGGTTGTCTATCAATCTCCGATTTTAAAGAAGGGATGATTTATAAGTTTACTATAAAATATATTTATATTAAAGCGATGTTAAACTTTAATTTACTGTTATTTTAATGTTTTTGTTAAAAATGTATTTCATGTGTAAATTAATTTGATTAGCAAATAGCAAATCTGGAAAAACGTGCCATAAATTTAAAACTCTTCTTTTTCTTCTTAAGAAATAGTAAATTGATATCAAACTGACTCTCAGTGTTCGTTACCTCCAGCTTCTGAATCAGTGTCACCGCAAATCATATTAAATTCTGTAAATAAAGTTATCACAATTTTTTTATTCAATCGAATCGTTATTAACTCATAATAAACAAGTTTTTATGTGTAAAGCTTTAAAATGCTTCGCTCGTTATCATTGTTACGATTTCAAAGTTATATATCGAACTATTTATATCCATTTGGAAAATAATCATATAATAAATTTGATTGAAAACGTACTATTAGTGCATTGATTTATTTGCGCGATTTAAGACCATTTCGTACACTTATTATTATATTTAGCTTTTGTTCGTCACATACACACAGATAAATAAAATAAGTTTAAATCATTTTCTGGTCAAATTACGAACTTATTTGTGTTTCGAAGTACGCTAAGTATCAGTCAAATATTTGTGTGCCAATTGTTCATTGAATTTCTACGATTAAAGTGCATTTTTTTGAAAGTTTGCAAAACTACAGAGTATTTGTTGCGTAAAATCGTAAAACATTAATAAGTATTATTTATTCAGATGTGTTTATGCGGAAAAAGCTTATGAAAACTTTGATAAACAACCGTTAAAATATTAACTAATTGTGTTGCAATAACAACTTTTACGTGTTTCATAGTTTATTTTCCTTTTTCTGGTGTTTATCATCCATTAAATTATTTTATCAATTAAACTAAAAAAAATATTAAATTATTTTCCTCATAAAATAAATATTATGATTGCAAACACCAATAATCGCAGTCAGCAGATGTTATCGCCATTACTTGCTTCAATAATTTTAAGTATGATTTGTTTGGTCACCACTAATCTGATAACAGATGAGTCGCAAGCAGTGATTTACCTGAAAGACGCAAACGAAAAGGTTGGCCATTATCTGCGAAAGGGAACGCAAATTCAGTGGAATTATAATGTGAACATCACTAATGCGAACACCGATGCTGTGGTAACATATATTCGATCGATTCTGTAATTATTTACTAGATTTTCCATTATCTTAATTTTACTAAATTTCAATAATTAGCTAAAAGTGACGGAAGAGGTGTCAAAGTTTCAAAAACAACAATTACTGGAAACGCTTAGGTATGACTGGAGTAACTTTGATGAGTACAACAAACGTCAGTTTGAAAAGTTAGCGGTTATCGGTACTGGAGCTCTCAGTGAAGACGATGGCAAACAGGTGTTCGCTTTTAATTTGCTCGCATTTAATAACTATATTTTTTATTTATTTCAGTATAATAGAGTTTATTAACAAAATAGTTTATTTGAACATATTTTTTTCGGAATGAAGTTAACAAAAAATAATTTCATTGTTTGTAAATTATATTATCAGTTCTAACGACAGGTAGTAATTGAAATGAAATCAGATATAAGTAAACAAAAAACTGTTACATCTATTTATTTTTCAGTTCAAGTGCCTGACCTTTTTTAATGTCTTATTTATATCTTGAAGCAATAAAATTATTTATTTTATTTTTGCTGCATTTACCCATATTTTATAAATATATGTTGTTTTTTCCTTTTTTCTTATTTCCTTTTCTTCTTTCTCTTTCAAGTTCTCAAAAGTTTCTTCAGATATGGAGACAATCTATAGCAGCGCTAAAGTTTGTGTGACCAATAAATGTGGCCTCGAATTAGATCCTGGTATAGTTGTAGCCCTTTTATAATTTTTGACGATTAATTTTTTTGAATCATTTAATGCAAATCATTTGCATTTATAAACATAGATTTATCGGAACTGTTAGCCCACTCTAAGGATTACGACACACTTAAAGAAGTGTGGGTTAACTGGAGAGACGCCACTGGAAAGAAGATGAGAGATAATTATATCACTTATTTTATGCTCGGAAATAAAGCGGCAACTCTTAATAAAGTGGTCGATAAAAGTATTCATAATTTCTACATCTGTTTTATATATTAAAATATGAAAAATTATTCTGAATATATTTTTTGAAAAAATGCTATATTTTTCTAAATTTTGCGAATTAAATATCGGATAAAATAGCATTTAAAACGTTGGACGAGTTATGGCTATATCCATGGGAAACTCCGGATATCAAAGAACAAACCGCCGCGTTATGGGAAAAATTGAGACCGTTTTACCAAAAACTTCACGCTTACGTTCGAATCAAATTGAATAACGCTTTCCCGGGAAAGATGCCGAAAGATAACACAATACCCGCACATTTATTGGGAAATATGTGGGCACAGGCGTGGAGTAATACCATGAAAACGGTGCCAGGAGTTGATCCGTATCCAGAAGTGACTGCCATTGATGTTACAAAAGAGCTCGTGGAACAAGTATTGTATTTTTGGCCTATATTTTCGATAATTTATAATAGATTTTGTTTGGATAAAAGGGTTATAACGCGAAGAAGATGTTCAATATGTCGGACAAATTTTTTGGTGATTTAGGCTTAGATAAGATGACCGATATTTTCTGGGAAAAGTCTGTTCTGGTAAAATCAAACGATAGTTATACTGTTATGGTTTGGTAAGAATTTATGATTTTCTTTGTTAATTTTATTTCTGAAACTTAATAAATGTTTAAACAATTATTACTGTTTTTTGCGTAACGCAGTCACGCGTCTGCGTGGGACTTCTATGTTAAGGATGATTTTAGGTGTGTTTAACTTTATCCTATGGTAACAATAATTTGAAGCGAAGATTGATTACAATTTTAAATATCTAATGCTTGATAATAGAATAAAGCAATGCACGAAAATCAATATGGAAGACTTGATCACAATTCACCACGAAATGGGACACATTGAGTATTACATGCAGTATCAAAATCAGCCGATTTTGTATCGCGAAGGCGCTAATCCGGGTATAAAAACTTCCTTAAACTTTCAAACAGTGATTTTTAAGATATTTAATCCAATAACTATATAAAGGATTTCACGAAGCAATTGGCGATTTGTTAGCGCTTTCAGTGTCAACACCGAAGCATTTGCAGAAAATAGGTCTACTGAAAGGTTTGCCGTCAGATATGACAAAGATTAATATCAAATATCAGTTAAAGATGGCACTCGATAAGTTCGCTTTCTTGCCTTTCGGTTTCATTATGGATAAGTGGCGATGGGATGTGTTTTCTGGTCAAATACCGAGCACTGATATGAACAGACACTGGTGGCAGTTGAGACTGCAATATCAGGGCGTTTCACCTCCAGTGGTACGCAGCGAAACAGACTTCGATCCCGGAGCTAAATATCATATTCCTGCCAGTGTTGAGTACATTAGGTGTTTATTGAAATTTTAATTATTCACTTATTTGTTAACACGTTTAAAGTTCAACCACTTTAAACAAATTTACTTTAAACTTGAATAACCATTTTATTAACTTAAATCTTATTTTCCTATATGTTATTATTAATAACTTATTACTCTAACAAATTTTGAATGTAATTAAAATAATAATTATAACCACGATTTGTTTTGACAGATACTTCGTGTCACACATCCTTCAATTCCAGTTTCACAAAGCGTTGTGCGATATCTCTCAACCAGACATACCTCTGCATGAATGCGACATCGATGGCAATAAACGAGCGGGAAATAAATTAAAGTATTTTATTTTGATTGTATGAATGCAAGTAATTTTATTATAAATAATAATGAATGAAATAGAGAAGTACTAAAGTTGGGCTCATCCATGAAATGGCCGCAACAATTGAAAATGTTAACGGGTAGCGATAAAATGGATGTCCAGCCGTTACTCGATTACTTCAAACCTCTAAATGCGTTTCTCGACAATGAATTAAAGCATCAAACTATTGGATGGAACGCTAATGGTATGTGTTTTGAACAAATTTTTCGAAATTTTTAATGTTGCTCTTATATTAATTATTAAAATATTTTATTATAAATTAGTTGACAATTACTTCGATTCATCAAAAAGTTTTGCGCACAGTTTTATACATCGAAAAAGTATAGCGAATGTCAACGATTATTTAATTTTTTTCTTTACATTCCTTTATGTCTCGTATTATCAATGAAAGTATTACTTATATAAAATTTATTGTTAATAAAAATAAATGCGTCCAATAAATGAAATATTATTCAATGAAATCAGTTTTGGGAATATCGATAACGAACGCAATACGGAACGATCACTATTAGGAACGTAAAATTGTAGTAACTTTTCGGTTTTTAAATTTTAATAATATTCATCGATGAAACGTAACACAAGTTTATTTAATTTTAGCTATCAAATAAGGCACTATAAGTTTAATTAATTAATATATAACACAACATTTCAATAGCGGTAACACTAAAACAATGAAAACTTTTGCGCCAAAAACGCTAAACACTTATACGCATGATTTGCTGTATTGCGTTCTCAATAGTGATCGTTCCTTATTGTGAGTCTTTACTATATATAAAGATTTTAAGTGGTAATATTTGATCTTAGAATTAATTATAATAGTGATTAAAAATTTACTTAATGATATATGTTTAAAACTTAAATATAGGTTAACCGATTACACCTACGGTTTATAAAGTTGCAGTTAAATTTAAGAAACATATTAACTGTAAAAGTTAAAAGTTAAAACATTTGTTATATTAAGTATATTTAATGACAAGTAAAACCAACTGTAAGTTTCTTCAATATTTTCATTATATTGTTGCGATACTGGACACAGTAACGCGGATTCTATTTAATATCTGAAAACAATATTTTAAACGATTAAAAAAACGCTAAGATATACCAATCTTGTCACCCTTAATCACCCTCACTCACCCTTACTCACCCTTACTCACCCTTACTCACCCTTACTCACCCTTATTCACCCTTACTCACCCTTACTCACCCTTACTAACCCTTACTCACCCTTACTCACCCTTACTCACCCTTACTCACCCTTACTCACCCTTACTCACCCTTACTCACCCTTACTCACCCTTACTCACCCTTACTCACCCTTACTCACCCTTACTCACCCTTACTCACCCTTA
>JAQGAW010002141.1:0-16118 GCA_034698025.1 Phthiracarus crinitus | reverse complement strand
CTATACTGTGTATACTCTTCTGTAAATAATATACACTGATATATCGCAATACTTAAACATAAAATGTTTACTAATTTCCTCGCCATAACTCTATTATACCACTTCATTGTGTATATTTGCTCGAAAATATTTTACATACCAATTTACTTTGAAGATAAATAGATAGACTTTTCTGTTGAATAGGTTCAGTTTTGATGAGTTTTCACTAGAATTTTTTATTATTAACAATTATTAAAAAAATATTGTTAAATCACTGAACATGTAATATTTTGCATTACGTGTTAAATTGTAAATCTCAGTTTAAATTAGTTTATTTGAAAATGTTCTCTCTATATCTGTGTTATGTTAAACAGAGTAATAATTTCGTTATTTAAGGATTGATTTAAATTATAAAAACTTCTAAAGAGAATCAATATTTTAAGCAAAATTCAAATTATAGAAATTTATAGAAAAATGGTGTAATTTTTAAAAACATAATCCAAAATATTTGTTATAAAATTAATTTTTGAAAATAGAAATGAATCTTTACAAGAAAAATAAAAACTATATTGAATTATTTGCTTATGTTCTTAACCGAAACTCATTAACCGAAAATAAAAACAACCATAAATTAAATATTAAAAAACAATTATAACTTAAATCCGACATAAAATTTAATACATTCCAAACCGGTTTCAAAAGAGATATTTATAAAAATTAAAATATATTTGTTAAGAAACTAAATGAGTGTCAAAATTAATAAAATCAACAAAAAATAAATGAATAATTTTAATTAAAATATTTACGGATAAGAAAAAAGTAGGAGTTTTATAATATAATTATATATAATCTAAAGAATATAACGAATATTATAAATTCATAATTACCTGAATATAAGCTGTTATTTTACATCAAACAAAGCGTGATTAATATGATTTAAATTAGAATTTAATGATATTAAAGGCAATCATTTTAATTTATATATATTTTAACTTAACTGTATATGAAAATATTTAAAATTAAGATGTATATTTATATAGAATCGATATAATAATATATATAAGAGATAGCGTCGAATAATACACTTTAAAATTCATTAGTATTTAATACCAGTGGATTCCATATTTTCAAGTCTAATCAATGTTGTATGAAATGAATATTTTATTTTCTGATACAATAAGTCGTAAAAAATAACAGGTTTTGTAAAATATTAATTTAATAAATGAAATATTTAATTATGAAGGGTTTGAAAATGTTTAAATATATTAAAAATTATCCGATTTGGAAAATATTGAAAATTTGTTTAAAATAATTATACAAAAATTTTAATAAACATTTTTTCTAAAAGTATGTAAAGTAAGCTATCATTTGATAGATTATATCAAATATATTGCTTTAATTTTATAATAGAATATTATCGATGCGTTCATAACAGTGATGGGATTTATAATCGAAGTCTGTATATGTCGCTTAGTTTATAAAAGTTTTTTCATCGATTTATTTACTATTAAAAAATTTTTCGGTTTTGCGGTTTAAACCGCGGTTTTTTTATGTGGTTGCGATTTTTTGTAATGAAAAATAAGTGATGGTTTACAGTTTGATAACTGATTTTTGCGGTTTGGTACGGTTTGAGAAATTACAAACCGCCGGAAGTTTTAATTCAAATAATTTATTGCATGGGTTTTTCAAGATATAATATATCCTAAATTATTATAAAGTTTATATGTTTATTGATTATTTATTTTAATAATAATTTTATTTTATTGCCTGACATAAAATCAATTTCATATATTCATTCATTACAATAATAATACGATACATTACTTATAATGTAAATAATTATATATATCAAAAGTGTAGTATAAATAAATAATTATTTATATGCATAAAAATTTGTGTTTGCATCACAAAATTTTGTTAACCAATAAAATAATTATTATGAAATAATTACTTTTAAAACATAGCCGAAAAATCGTTATTTAAATGTTAATAAATATTTAAAATATTGAATACTTTTAATCTAAAGAAAAACAAAATGTAATTCCTAAAAATATGTTTGTGGCATATTTTCACAAAAATATATTGATTTTTGTTAGTAAATATTTGTTTTAATACTTAACATGCATTAAATATTTTCCATTTAAGAATTAAATTTTTCAATTATATATTTAATACTGAAAATAATAAAGTTATAACTCGTAAATCGTATAACAACTATAATTTATGAACTTATTTTGATTAAATTTATTTTAAACTGATGCGACAGCTAAGTAACAGTCCTTATTCTGCGCTGATTACACATCAAACCTAATCCTATGCAGGGTGTCCCACAGTCTGTTGGTCTGGGGTGGGTCTCATTTGGACTTTCTTCAAATTTCAGAGGGGGTCTAAACTCATTTAAGCGGCAATGTTTTAGCAGCAGGACCAAATTTCTTTACCTTTTTGGAATTTTAAGCTCACTTTAACTAAAGGAGAATTTGCAATGTCTGTCTGTCTGTATGTGGACACACTAGCTCAACCATGGTGATCTGCACGTATTTTAAAATTGTTTTCTCTATATTTATTAAGGGATTTATGAACAATATCCTAATAATATGCATAAAATGAGCTATATATATCTTAAAAACGGCCAAAATTGCCTTTAAATTGGCCAAAAATGGATAAAAATGAAGTATATATGGGCTTATTATGTGACAAAAATGAGTCTTAAAAGGCAAAAACTGAACTATATGTTAGTTAAAAATGGCTTAAAAATATTCAAATATGGCTTTAAAATCTATTAAACAATGATATAAATACGATATAATGGGTAAAATATTGTTTAAGATAAAATTATTAAAACTATTTCGAATTAAAACAAATCAAACGAGTAATTATATTCGCTTATCTAATACTTTTGAGTATCCGATTAACAACAATTTATGTGATGTTGACTACGAAAGCTAAAAGACCACTGAATCAAAAATCTTAAAACACTTACTGAAGTACTGTTTACAACAATATAATCTAAAGTTATAAAACATTATAGAGTAAAAGTACTAATTGCTTAAAAAAATAAAATATTGTTGGCAAACAATAGAAACTTTAATTAAAATGTCAAAAAATATTTCATACGCAAATATTTGGAATATACTAGTAGATAAGGTTTCTATTGCTTTCCGTCTCTATGGGGTGGTGCTTTGCGTCATTAGCTCAGTCCTATCCCAGAGCCTGTGTCAGGCTCTAGGATAGGACTGAGCTAATACCGAAAAGCACTACCCCATGGAAACGTGAAAGCAATAGAAACCTTATCCTACCGTATACAATATGTAATGGTATAGGCTCTGGGATAGGGTTTAGCTAATGTCGCAAAGCCATTCCCCATAGAGTCGTGAAATCCATAGTAACCCTTACTACTACTCCTTCCAGACTATATGTTAGAACTGAGTTAACATCATAAAATAATACAACATTACAACATGAAAGTCAAATAAAATTTATCAATAGTATAATAACCATAATAATTATAATAACTATTATAAATACTAAAAAGTTAATTTATAAATAAATGAAGGAATAAGTTTTATAAATGATCATTTCTTTAATTGAAAAATATGTAAATCAATAAAATATAACAAAAATTGTCTTAATACAAAAATATATAACCCTTAAACATCCTATTTTAAACCAATTAACAAATTAAAGTATTCGAAATAAAATTAATAGTTAAATGTATTTTGACTTTTACATTTGTTACATACTAAGTTGATAGTGTTTCCATAGAATATCAATTCCATTATTTTTGAGTCGCATGCAATTCCTCTGAAACTATGACAGTGTATATCTAAACAGATTTCTAATATTGTCATAAATATATCGTTGTGAGTTGTATAGTTAAATTTCTCCATCAAATGTTTTTCAGGATAGTGTGGAATTAATACAGTTTCATCCTTTATCATGAACATAATTTTTTGTACTTTTCGAAGTATAATTTGATAGTTACAATTCTTTAAAATGAAAAATTAAAATAAAGTTTTTAAAAACAAAATTAACATTTTTATAACATACCATTTGGAAAGGATTGGATGGAACATAATTAATAGTGGAATGCTTGTTAACTCCATTTGATTGATCAATCAAATTTTCTTCAAGTTTTAGCTTTTCATTAATATATTCTTTCAACGAATCAGCTACCAAGTAAATCTTTTGAAATTGACTATTGATCTCATTCAGAAAGCGCTGTTCCATAGTTTTATTTTTCTTTACAATAAAGAATTAGCTTTTCACAACTTACTGAAAATAACAATATACTTTAAAGTTAAAACTTTAAATATAATATTTGACTGATTTTCTGTTGTAAAACAACGGTCTTTTATATGGTTAATTTATTTAGTACAAATTAGGCGTTAGCATAGAAATATAATACGTGAACTTTTGAATAAACCTTTGGTGTAAGTAGGTTAAGAGTATTATGAAAATATTTTAACAATAAATTAATATAGAAGTGATTTTCATTTTAAATTAGTTTTTTGTAATTAAAAATTGATGTCAAAGTTACACCTAAATCTAATTACAATCAATCTAATTAAAATCAAAAATATTATAAAATTTCCTTGTTTAATTCATATATAAAGACTAACTTTTAACAGTTTAAATCATTCGATTATTCAAATAAAATGTTAAATAATTATATTAGAATTATTATAGTTTAACTTTATTATTTGACTAATGATTTATTTAAAAAATAATTTTTTTAAATGTGATTTTTAAATTAAAGAGTGCTTTAAATTTGTTTTGGTCTATCCTAGAAATTGTTATATTCTAAAAGTATATTTCGAATGTATCTATTATGAAATTTATCATTATTTAGTTAAATGTAATATGACTGAAGAAATTAAAAAATTTAATGTAAGTTACATTTTTGTTAATAATAATTATTAATAATAATTAACTTTATAGATAAGTATAGAAGGAAATATTGCTTCTGGAAAATCAACATCACTTAAATTTATATCTGATAAATTTAAAGAAGTTAATATAATTGAAGAACCAATTACAAAATGGACTAATTTTAAGGGATATAACTTCCTTGATTTATTGTATAAAGATCTTAAAAAGTACTCATTTGCATTCGAAAGTTATACTCAATTAACTAGATATATGTCATTAAAAAACATACATAATTTACAATATAAAATCACTGTTATGGAAAGATCTATATTTTCTGGAAGATTTTGTTTTACATCAAATTTATTTCTTAAGTATTATATATATATTAAAAACTAATTCATAACTAAATAATCAATTTTTTTAATAGCAATCATTTGAGTGAACTTGAGTTCTCTATACTTGATGAATGGTTTAAATTTATGAAAAATGAAGAATGTAGTAGAATAGATCTCTTTATTTACTTAAAAACTAAACCTAGTATTGCTTTTGAAAGAGTTATGTTAAGATCAAGAACAGGAGAAAATAAAATAACATTAGTAAGTAATAGATTATTACAATTATTTTTTATTAACTTATAATGAATTAAATTTTTAGGAATATTTACAAAACTTGCATAATTTATATGAAAATTGGTTAATGAATTCTGATATAACTAAAAATTCAAATGTTGTTGTTATTGATGCAAACAATTCCAAAAATGAAATGTTATCTGAAATTAAAGATATTATTAATAATTATTATAAACAAAATCAATAAATAAATTTATTATTTGTTATTAAAAATTGAATATAAACTTTCAATATTCGTAAAATTCAAAAACAATATATTTTTAAAAACAAATTAAAATAAATATTATTATTAATTTATAACTAATTTTACAAGCTCTATATTCTTAGTTAAAGCTGTTACTTTCTCTATTTTTTATTACATTAATATATACTCTAAATTGATTTGTTAAATTAGACGATATAAAATAACAAATCTTATATAAAAATTATAATGTATACATATAGAAAATAAATGAAACAAAAATATTTAAAAATTTAATTTGTTTAAATGAATTTTATTATTAATATAACTTCAAAATAATAGAATTTATTTCATATCAAATTAATTAGCTCTAAAAATGACCAATATAGCATTAAAAATAGCATTTATTTTAAATAGGAATTTCCAATAAATAAGTGAACAATTATTTTAGAACAAAATTTTAGGTCAAAACTTTATAATAAAATCGATTTTTATTCAATTTAAAATGTTTCAACTTTTTTCACTGTCGTTTTCAATTGAATTTAACATTAATAAAGTGAATTTAATTATATTTTATTTTAATAAAGAGTTTGAGATTAGAAATAAAGTTTGAAAATAATCTTTAAACTTAAACACATACCAGAGGTCCGTATTTAATATTAAATTTTAAATCTAAATTTTTATTTTTTATTTGCCAAAATTTTTAATTTATTAACAATAAACTAATTATATAGCCTAAATGTGTTAATTATACATAAACATTACTTTTAGGGACATTTAGGGACAAAATTTCAAATTTATGGACACTTTACAAATTTTGGGAAATTTAGGGACAATTATTTTTCAAAATTTAATTTTAATTTGATTTTCTATCCAAAAATAAGTCATTTCTTTTATATATTGGAACAATTTTGAAAATTGGGACAATCCCTGAATTCCCAGCTCTACTAATAGCAATAATAACTAAAAATTGAAAAAAAAGAAATAATAAATACAGAGTTATATGATTCGTGTGTATACATAAATACATAGTTATTGTTTATTAAATAAAAAAGTAACAAATACTATCATTTTGAGGCTCTAATTATTAAAAATATAATTAAGAGATTTAAAAATTAAAAGTTTATAGTTCATAAATGTTTTAAACATTTAAAGTAAAATAAATAGAAAATAAAGTAAATCTCGATTTATCTGTTTATTATTTATATAAATTAATGAATGTTATTAGTTTGTCTTGAGAGTTGATTTATATTTAGAATTTTAAAATAAAACTAGATTTTAAAAGTTATATATATATATATATAATTAAATTTTATCGATTTATTAATCAATTTACATTTTTATTATTAAGAATTTATGGAAAATGAAATAGAATACAAAATAAGTCCTATACTGTTAATAACCAAAAATATCAAACAATAAAATCAAGTGTCATATGTTGTTAATATATAATTAATAACTAATACAAGTGGTATATACCGATAATGTCTAAAAATATTAACGAAATAAAATGGTATTTGTTGTTAACATCTAAATAATATTAAATATGAACGAAATCGAGTGACATATACCATTGATGTTTAAAAAAAATATTAAATAATAATAAAGTAGTTTGAGTGACTAAAACAAAATTTAAAAAAATAAATCGAAATGTATTGAAATGAAAGAAATCGAAATCAAAATGCAATGAAAATACCGTAAGTTATTTTTTCGAATCTCACTTTTAAATAATTTTGTTAAGGATTGGACTGTTAAGTAAAAATTTATTTGAAAGTAATATATTTGAATAAAAATTAATTAAATTTAAACATAAAATAAGAAATTCTTTTTAAAAATTTAAAATGCTTTATAAGTTTTAAAAAATATTGTTAAATCAGACAATTGAAATTTCACAATTTTGTAATGAAACAAAGGATGTGTCAATTGTTAAAGTTTATTTTATTAAATTTATGAAATATTTTCAAAAATCGACAAAATAAAAACTACAAGAAAAAAATCAAATATAAATAATTTATAACAAATTATACAATTTAAACAATAATCAAAAAATGTTTTGTCAAAAAGTTATATTCTATGAATTAAAATCACTAAATAGTAAAAGTAATTGTACATTATATATTAGACTTGTAAATCGATCGAATTTTCTGAACCCGATCCAACCCGAACCCGAACCCGATAGGATTATATCCGAGCCCGACCCGACACGACATTTCGGTTATCCGTTTACAATTCTATTATATATATTTGTGAACTGTAATTTTAAAAATTCATAAAATATTAGTTGAGTTAGAATTATTAACACTTAAAAATTATCTTTCCACAAAATATAATCAAATTTGTTAATTTTTTAAAAACATGTTTAATATTGTTATTATATATCGAATTCTTTAAAATAATCACAATTTTCACATGTTAACTGAACACTGTTTTCATTGAAACTCAAATCGATAATTCGTTCCTTGCAAAATCGTCTTTCGGACTCATGGCTATAAACATCGATAGAAATTTCCATTATGGTCATGAACAAATCGAATTCAACATTAATTAGTTGTGTGTTATAGTTTTCCGGATAATGTGGAACAACAATGTGATCATTTTTAAACATCATCATTAGCTTTTGTACTTTTCTTGTGATAAACGAATATACCTTAGACTGTAAAAAAATAAAACATTTAAAATTTTTTGAATATTCAAAAATATTTTGATACTTACAGTTTTAAACTTTTTAACATCAGACGAAGGTAAATATGCAGGAGTATAATTATTATCTGGATTATCAGTCAGCCCAGAAACCAATTTTATAACATTTTCTTCATTTTCAGATGATGTTGAATCACAAAGAATGATATTTGATTCATTTTTCTTTTTTGACATTTTTGATAATATCTAAATTACAAAAAGTATTGTAAAAATTTAATTTAATTTATATATATATATAATAAATAAGAATAGATATCCAAATTTATTTTCAAGTTAATTTAATTATATATATATTTATATTTAAATTAATGTTTAATTAGAAGAATATTATAATTTATGAAAAAATTTAAAAAAATACATACAAGATTTTAATTATTTATTTTTTTTATTATTAATATTTTTGTTGATAAAACTTTAATTGGTTTTATTGTTGGATGCAAATTATTATAATGTTGTTTTATAGTTTTAATTTTAAAACAAAAATAATCACATATTAAACATTTAATACAAGATCGGTAAGAACCAACTAATTGATAAGTTTTATTAATATTCTCCATCATCTATAATAAGAAAAAAGTTAATTTCTAATAAATTGTAAAGGATAATAAATACTGTTATAATAAATTGAATCCTAAATATTGATATTTATTAATACGTTTATAACGTTATTTGATTATACAGTTCCAGTTTATTGAAGTAATGACATTGGATAAATTATCAAATAAAAATTTTCAAATGACATTACTTCAATAAACTAGAATTTATATATTTATTTACAATGTTTTGTAAAATTTGTTAGTTACTTTGTTAGAAACTTATTGAAAATAGATTTAAAATTTATTTAAAAATAAATTAGTTTGATTACAAGTTGTTTAATTCAAATATTTTTACATTAAATAAAAAAATTTTTATTAGTTTTTTATAAGTTAGAATTTTAATTTCATTAGATATTCAAGACATTAATTCATAAAATATTAAGTACTGTTCGCTTTGAGTATTAAAATAAATAACTGATTTTTTAAATTGAATAAAAGGAAAATGTTAGATAAACTATTTGAATTTTGTTTCATTAATCTTTTAATATTTGTTTCGAAATCAAAATTTTTGTTTAATACTATTTGGTTCACTGATAAAAAAATTTATAGCTATAAAGTTACACACAAGCATAAACATACATACACCACATTCTGTTTGATAATAGTTATGAAAATTAATGCTTGTTTCACTGTATTTTAGTTTTATCTAATAGTGTTGACATTTAGCGGCGATTTTTTATTTATTTAAAATCCAAACTAAAATTTTTTAATTCAAAATTTGTATAAAACTCTTAAAAATATGGTTAAGCTTAAAGGGATTCACAATAAACGTATGCTTTATAACTAAAAGTTAAGTTAAAAATGTTAAAAGCTATGTTAAACCCTAACACATGTTTTATTACACATAAAAGTAAAGTTAAAACTGTGAAAAAGAGATGTTATTTACTATATTTTTAAATATATATATGAAAATTATAAGGTTTTTATTGAAATCATTTGTTTGAATGGTATAAAATCATTTTTAAATTAAATAATCCTTAAAAATTTTAACAAATTTTTCTAACGATTTTTAAACATTTTAAACGTTTATTTAACGATTTAGAACTAGGTTTCCTAACCATTTTATAAGAAATAAAGTTTAAATTATTATCATAATGAAAATATTTCTTATAATTTGATCTTTAAATGATAACATTTTACTTATTTATATTCTTAGTTATATAGAAAACAATTCGTTATATAATATCTTAAATGCTACGTTTTATATTATTTTCAGACTTACATTAATTAAGAATATAGTAAGAAATAAAAGTTTAGTTATGTAAATACGTGATTTGCAATAAAATGTAGTTATGAAACATAAAAAAATACAATTAAGGTTTTTATATATACTAAACAGAAATAGTTTAATTTTTAAAATGACTTTAACCTACCTTTGCTATTTAATTTACATTACAATTATTCGTTTGGTAATTATAGAAACAGTTATCTAAATATAATATATATTTTATTTATTTTATTTGTTAAAACAGCTATTAAATATAAAAAACAACTTTTCATTGAATGGAATGCTTATGAGAATAAAAATTGCTTCAAAGTTATTAACAGAGAAATGTAAAAATTTGAAAATGCTAACAAAAATGTATTCAAAATAATGGTATTTAAAATATTAATTCAAGTAATGACAAAAATTTCATGTTTAGTATGATAAAGAATATCTATAGTACAATAAGGTATGGATTTGTATGTAAATCAATGATTTACTCTTCGATGACTACACAAATTGAATAAACAATAATCCAATAAAATAAAAACGGAGTTTGATTGTATTGTAATATCAATTAATGAACAGAATGAAGGAAAAATAGTTTAATAAATGATGTGAAATTAAAAGCATAGATGTATGTCAAAATAAAGCCCTAAATGTTACTCTAGTTTATTTGTTGGGAATAATTAATGACACAAGAGTTGTTGTCAAAGGTATAAAAACTGAATTATATAATACAAAAACTGATTTTAGAAAATTCAAAAATACAATTAAATAATAAACAAATAATAATTAGAAAAATCTTAAAACGAGTTGGTTTATGCAAAATATGAAATTGAAAATTTAAAAATCTTTCCTGAAAAAATTACTAATGAATTATAAAATATAAAATTTTAGAACTTTTTAATACAAAAATTAAATTAGATAAGACCTAATCATAATAGGAAAACTGAAAGTATTACAATATACATTTAGAAAATGTGTATTTAATTTTATTATTGTTAATGTGTAATAATTTAAAAAATTGTTCATCAAGTTTTTTCTATTTATCTTGTAAAAGGATTTAGTTAATGTAAATAAGCTTAATTAGAGAGAAACTTATTTTTTATCGTTATTTAGAAAACTAAGAGTAATGTAATATATATTAAGAAAATATGTTGTTACGCATTTTAAACGAGTAATAACTGTTACTAACTTATTCAGGTAATGACAATTTTAGTAATAAAAAATACCTGATACCAAACATTCTATTTATGTTATTGTGTAATAATTTAAAAACTTGATTATCAGGTTTTTCCTATTTATCTTGTAAAAGGATTTTATTTATCATAGTTAAGCATAATATTATACTGTTTCTAACCATGTATTAGCTTTAATGTTGCTTTTTAGACTATGTTTATATATTTTTGAATTTAAAAAGTATTTATAATTTTTTAAATATAAAATTTCTTTTAAAAAATAGATATTTTTATTATTATAAGGAAATTAATTTTGTGAAGGAAAAGATAGAGATGATAGCAAAGCGAACAATATGTTTCTGTTCAAGTAATTGTTTTATATTTTATCTATTTTTATGTGCTATATGTAATCAATTGTATTAAACAGAAGGAAGAGAAGCAAATAATGGATAAAATTCTGGACAATAAAACTAGGAAACAAGTATTAGACATCACTCATCGATATTTTACAGCATAACATAATAACTGTTACAGTAGTGGTAAGGATTATCATAAACTAAAATAATTTTGAAGCAAAATAGACATGTATGTAAATTATTTCTTGGTTTTTGTAAAAAAAGAATCAAATTATTACTATTGACTAATATCAGCTTCATTTTAATACATAAAATAATATGTTACACAGATTAAATTACTCTTAATTTTCTTTTGATTTTTTCTCAAAAACTATTTATAAGGTTTAAATTAGACTATGTAATCGTAAAAAATTTAAGACCTGAGCCCGATCTAAACCCAACACAATCAAGTCAGAGTCCGACAAAACCCCGACAATTTTTAAACCCTACCCAACATGATTTTCTTTAATATTTATCTTCAATCTCAAAATCATAACTTAATTTAGATTCTATTATAATGCTTCATTATAACAATATTTAATGCATATTATTTCCTAAAATTTGATTATAATAAATAGTATTCTACAATATTTTACTGTAATTAATATTATATTATTCTTTATTTAGAATATTTTTTTAAAAAATCAAATCTTTCTTCATTAATATTTTGAATTAAAAAACCTGATCCGACAATTTTTTCTTAACTTAAGGCCTGAACCCTACAAAACTTGACAAAATGTGTCGGGGGCGCAAATTCTCGAAAAATTAGGGACCCATTACATACTCTAGTTTAAACAAACATAGCTTAATTTAAAACATTCGTAATTTATATTAAAACACATCTAATTTTTAATGTTAATAATGACAAATATTTTATGTTAAAATAACTTTAAATTCTAATAAAATTTACTATATTTTAAAAAAAGATAATGAAATGATAAATATAAAAATTATGAGAAATGAAAAGGTTTTCGTTAGTGATATACCATTCGGATCATTTTAGATTATCACTTTTAGACAATTTTACTAAGGTTTGGACTACTAAAGTAAAATTTTCTTTGAAAGAAGATTAAAATTAATGCACAGGATTTAATACGAGCTATATTATAAGCCTTTTTTCAATTGTGATGTTTGAAACAAAAAGTTTTAAAAGTAAACCTCAGTATATTAATTGGTTTTAAACTCATTTTTTCAAAACAAATTTTTCTCTATTAGTCCAAACCTTACCAAAATTATTTAAAGCGATAATCAAAAAGGATCAGAACGGTAAATGAAAAAGCATGATAATTCAAATTTTATTATTGGTATAAATTTAAATTAATAAATTGATTTTTACTGAAAATTATACTAATATTATTATATTAATAATAATTATAATAATATTATTTATTATTGAAAGTCATATCGAATGTAAAAATAATATGAAAAAGAAGTAAGTTTTGTATTTTAAATAAGCTCAAACTCAACCTAAAATATTTTATATTTCATATATTCACAAATTATTTATGTATTAAAAATAAAAATTTTATAATAAATAACAATTTCATTATTACTTACTTAAATGTAACTTTTTCTAAGAATATTTTTATTTTCTTTCAATAGCTGTAGTGTAACAAGATTATTGTGTATGTGTTGATGACGTGAGTTTTAATATTGTCTAAAAAATTTAAATAAATAAAATTAAATATAATTCATTGCATATATCAGTAACTTTTTTAAAGGACTAGTATATAATTTGAATATATTTCAAAATTTATTAATTAATAATTCATTTTAAAGCATTGAAAACATACCTATTCTTTATATTGTGATCAATTTTGATTGTAAACTATACTTCACTTTGAAATTTTAGAAATAAAGCGTTATAGTTCTATATAATTAAATTTTAAAACTTTTGAATTTAATAAATTTTTTCAAACTTTTAAAATCTAATGGAAAATTCATATTATATATAGTTACAAATTATTAAAAGAAATAAAAATGGATTATTAAATGAACTTTTGTAATATTTTAAAAATATTAAGAAAATTTAAACTTTTACCTAATTTTAATGTATATTAAATTAATTAGTTATTTAATTTAATGTTCATATTTGTTAGAAAAATACAGTACAACAAATAAAAGTGGTATCAATAAACAATTTTAAAATATTACAAATGTGTCATTTAATAAAACTAACAAAATATATTCATGTAAACTTATGAACTTAATATTTGTTTATTAGCACATTTGTAATATTTTAATATTGTTTAATGCTACCACTTTTATTTATTGTACTCTATTTTTCTAACAAATATAAATAAGAAAATTTAAACTTTTACCTAATTTTAATGTATATTAAATTAATTAGTTATTTTATTTAATATTCATATATGTTAGAAAAATAGAGTACAACAAATAAAAGTGGTATAAATAAACAATTTTAAAATATTACAAATGTGTCATTTAATAAAACTAACAAAATATATTCAAGTAAACTTATGAACTTAATATTTGTTTATTATCACAGTTGTAATATACATTAAAATTAGGTAATAGTTTAAATTTTTTTATTTTTTAAAAAATATTTCAAAAGTTCATTTAATCTAATATTTTTATTTTCAAAACTGTATATATATATAAAATAAAACATTCAAAAAGTTTTCAATATTACTTTTGAAATAGTTAAAGTGTTTTTAACTTCAAATAAATATATTATATATATATTCAAGGTATGTTAATAATTTTTTAAAATTTTTTTTTAAAATTCTGTTTCATTATTTACAATATTTGTTTTATAATTTTGTCTCTATTTAAAATATTCATTTTATATCTATTTCATATAAATCTTAACATTTTAAGCTCATTTATATTTGCATTACTCTAAATTATTTTTATTATAGATCTGGTTAGCCGTCAATAATTGGGGTGTATGTTGTGGTTGTATCGTTCAATATATTATTGTAACTGAGCTTCACTTTATATTTTATTATTGGTAAGTGAAATAAAACTTAATTATCAAATCTAAAATTATAAATTAAAGTAACAGAAGCTCATCTTTCACCTTATATTGATTTAATGATTGTAATATAACTTTCAAATTGACTATATATTTCTAACTAATTAGGCTTACAATTTACTATTTATAAATATTATATTATTTAATTAGACATATTGCGTTCTCAAATGACATAAAGAGTGTTTTTGATTACAAGGTTTTGTTTTTTAAACGATAGCTTTATTTATTAACATAAAATAATTAAAGTTGAACCAAATTAAAGCTAAAATATGGAATATTTTATTACATATCAATATCACACCCATTTATTTCTAAACATCGTTCAATTCGATGAAGAATTCCATAATTAACTCTATTTAACATTTTTTTATCATTTTATTATTCATTTTCTTTTGCTACAGTATAGCGCCCATAACTCATTGTTGTGAGAATAAACAGATAAACATTCATCATTAGAATATTAAGACTTTTTTATTACTAAATATTCAAACAACAGAAACAAATTTGAGTATTTTATATAATAATAATTTTTTGTCATATCTTAGCTTTAATATGGTATAACTTTAATTATTTTATGTTAATAAATAAAGCTATCGTTTAAAAACAAAACCGTGTAATCAAAGAAAACACTCGTTATAAATATATATTATAATCTAATTGAGACTAATATAGTTTTTATGTAATAGACACGACAAAATCAAAAGTTAATTATTTCCAATTTGTCTTAATTAAGCGTATATTTGTTTCTTATCTAAAAGTTTAGTAAGTTTTATTTTTATTATTGTTGATAAATAAAGATTGAGTCTTATTTCGATTTAAAGAAAATTTTAACATTAAAACTAAAAAATTAAAGTAGGAAATAATTATAATATAATTAAAATCGAAACTAGCAATATAAACTAAATTAAAATACTGAAACATATTTTTATAACTTGTTTTATGGTTTTATAAAATAAAATTATTGAACTGTTTATTTTTTAAGTTAATTTTAATTAATTTTGTTTTATATACGTATTCGATATCATAATAACAATTTAATGATTGAAATCGTAAAATAGAAATTGTACTCAAAAATAAATATTTATTAAACTCGAAACTATTCTTTAATTTTAATTGGAATATGAGTTGAATCAAAAATAAAATTTGATTGAAGTAAAACAAATTATAAAATGTTTTATTAACGTTTAGACTTTTGTTTTAATTTTATTTCAATATTAGTTATTTTAGTAGTGGCTTATACTTAGTACTTTTTTAGTAGTTTTTTCTCTTAATAATAGACAGACCTCAGATATTTGGGAATAAAATATCTCAAAATTTGGTTGTTATTTGGGAACAAAAAAATCCATTTTTGGTTGTTACAAAAAACTTAGATATTTTAGGGGTTGT